>JAFEMH010005833.1:0-147315 GCA_022495995.1 Adenophora triphylla var. japonica | reverse complement strand
TTCTCGAACTTGGCGTGAGAGGCGTGACCATTCCCGGATCTCGTGGATTTGAGCGTTTCCCGCTTGAGATGCTCATGGTGGCTTTCGTGTCTTTCATATGTTCGACCATCCAGTGCTAAGGTTGGGTCCAATGGGTGGACTTTGAGGCTCGGCACGGTGCTACCACGTGAGCGGTAGTAATTGGAGGTGGAAGGCTCGATATATGTGGATATATGGGGGCCTTTTTCGAGTCAGTATCGGGGTTTGTCCCCGGTGTTGGGATTCGTATATAGGCAACGAGATGAACTCTGGAGGGTATTGAAGGAGATTGGCATCTCGTTCTGAGTTGGTCCAATGCGGTGCGCCGTGGTGGTATTGAGTGACGGGAGTAGCACCGGCTTGGCCATATATGATGGGGTTTGCCCTCGAGAGGTGGCAACGTGAAGCCTAGGTCGGCCGTTTCCTTGGTTCAAGGCATCCCGTAAGTCGGAGGGGAGGAACCCGGCTGAAGGTTCGAGGAACTCGCTTCGGGAATGGTCGTCCTCGACTAGGACGAAAGTACCGTCTCGACTGGGGATAGCTGCTATACCTCGCTCATTCAAAAGTTGTACCACGAAATTCTGCTGATCTTCTTTCTGCCTCTTGTGAACCTTACAAGCCCGGATGGCTTCTTCCAAAGTCATATCTGTTACCGGTGGCGGGGGTCCTTCCCCGTCACGATTTCTCGGTGAGCTAGACATGTCGGATATTCTGGCTAAGGGAATTGATGAGGGAACCGAAGAACTGTCTGACGCTGCCGTAACTGTGATTCTGGCGAGGCGCTGACCCGAAAATCTGAACCACTTTCTGCTCGCTGCAGGGAACGAAAGGCAGGGTTTAGGCTTCGGAAAAGGGTGATTTGGCTCAAGGTTTCGGGTTTGTGCAATGTGCAGTTACCGATTAATGTTTACTTAAAATGCGTTTTCTCAGAGTCCTAATCGGTTGGAAAAGAGCGTGTTTTCTTTTTCGCAACTAACCCTAAGGCTCTAATCAGTGGATCTCGTCACTACGCTTATAAGCCCCTCGTTTCCATATGTACTTCTCGGGACGGACAATCCCGAGCGAGGTCCTATAAGGCAAGCGAGTTCCACCGACAAAGGAAAAAGTGAACTTAAGGTTAGCTGATCACACAAACTTCCAATGTATGTGACGCACGGGCCACAGTCGAAGTCAACGCCCTTAAGTTAAGGCGGGGATCGTGCCAAAATTTTGGCATGACCTCTCCTGACTCGCTTGCGCGAGGGGCCTTAGCTTTTGGCATTGGCCAAGTTGTGGCTGGCACGGTGCATACGGTGAGGGTTTGGTGACACGGTGTCACATTGAACCTTCGGGTATATTTTTCGGCAGAGCTCCGCGTCAAAGTCAAGGCTGAAAAGCTCAAGACTTCGGGTCGGGAACGACCTTTGGTCTTAATCTCTCGAGCTTGACTCGTGGCGGAACCCGGCGTAAAAAACAAACACTTAGGCTTTATGACACGTACTAAGCCAAAAATCAACCGGGGTCTTAGACGAAGTGCGACACAAAGAGTGCATGGCTTATACGGTCTAGGATAGGCTGTTTGGGACGACCCCGTGTGCCCTCGAAAGGTGTCTGGCAGACCAACCGAGGTGCAACTGAACGATCATCCCGGGTTACGGGTCGTAGTGTGCAGTGTACCGAGGCAGCAAGTGCACGTGAAGTGCGGTGTACCGAGGCAGCAAGTGCGAGTAGTGTGCCGTCACTAAAATTCCTTTTCTGAGTAAAACAAAGATTTTTTAGAATGTGTCTTAAAGAATTTTGATGCGCAGTTCAAAAGATAGCATGAAAATCAAGCATGAATGGGAATGCACAAACATGGTATGATTTTGGAAAGACGACAATGTAATGCCTTTGAAAAAACCATTCGAGGTTTAAAGTAACACACGCACACGAAAACGAGGAAGGGTAAACGAAAGTTTGACCCACGGAAGGCTTTTTTGAAAACAACGGTAGTTTTGAAAAAAGTATCCAAGTCCCTAGCGGAGTAGCCAACTGAAATTACACGGATTTCGCGCGAGCAAAAGCGGTTGTCTTTTGCGGAGGGTTGGTGTCTGAGACCTCGCTTTTCGGGAAGGAGAGGAGTCGCCACGCGGTTTTTGTATTTTGAGCCCAAACGTTGAGAAACGGCTATTGTTTGAAAAAGGTGTCGTTTTTATTGGTAGCAAAAACATAGGAAAAGGCTTTTTGAAAACGGGGAGTCATTTTTATTGGCAGCAAAAACGAGTAAAAGGCTTTTTAGTACCAGAGATTGTTAGGTTCGGAGGTCACATTACGTTTTGGGAAGAGTATGTTGAGATCACCCGAAACGCCTCGTATGACGAGTCTTTCTACCTTTCTCGAAATCGTGTGCGTGTGTGTGTGTGTTTGTATTTTGAAATGGGGGCTTGAATGACAAGCTTAATCTTGGTTTGAATGTCAAACGTTGATTAGGTGATTCCTTTTGAAAAGGCGAGCGTTTGAATGACAAACGTCGGTTTTGAAGTTTTAGGAAAAGTGGCGCAAATGCTGATTTTAACTGTTTATCTTAATTGTCAAATGTTGACTTTTAAGAAAAGAGCGTTTGAATGTCAAACGTCGGATTTAGAGTTTGAAGATGAGCGTTCTGATGCTAAACGTCATTTCGCGCATTTTAAAAAAGAGTTCGAATGTCGAACTCCGGTTTTGAACCGGGCATGTCATTGTTAACGATTTTAAGGGAAAAACGTATTAAATGATTTTGAATGTCAAAAGTCGGATTTTAAGTTTGAAGATGAGCGTTTGGATGCCAAACGTCATTTCGCGCATTTTGAAAGAGAGTTCGAATGTCGAACTCCGGTTTTGAACCGGGCATTACATTGTTAACGATTTTACGAAAAAAACGTATTAAATGATATGCGATCAACAAATCGGGTTGTGACTTGGACTTTGAAAAGTAAATACTATCACGATCCAAATGGGTCAGACTTTGTAAATGACAGTATTTAAATGCGGTATCGACGGATCAAACGGTTCGGAATTTGTAAACAGCTCGGAATTGTAAAGTACGATCGACGAGCCAAATAGCTCGGAGTTGTAAAATTGCGTGAAAGTAAATGACGTTCGACGGATCAAACGGTCCGGAATTGTAAATGACAGAAATTTAAATGACGATCGATGGATCAAACGATCTGGAATTGTAAATGACATAAAAGTAAACGGAACGGGGTCGAAACGCCGTATTAACCCGTGATTACTTCTATTACAGGAAGAGAAGAGGATCTAGGGGCTAAAACGTACCGGACCCCTGAAATTACCCGGGATTTCGCGCGGGCGCGAAACGCGGTTGTCTTTCGCGGAGGGTTGGTGTCTGAGACCTCGCTTCATGGGAAGGAAAAAATGAGGAGTCGCCACGCGGTTTTTGTATTCGGAGGTCACATTACGTTTCGGGAAGAGTATTACGAGATCACCCGAAATGCCTCGTATGACGAGTCTTTCTACCTTTCTCGAAAACGTGTGTGTGTGTGTGTGTTTTTTGAAATGGGGGCTTGAATGACAAGCTTAATCTTGGTTTGAATCTCAAACGTTGATTAGGTGACTTTGAAAAGGCGAGCGTTTGAATGACAAACGTCGGTTTTGAGATGGAAATGAGCGTTTGCGTGGCAAACGTCGATTTGAGCTTGAAATGAGCGTTTGCGTGGCAAACGTCGATTTTGAGTTTGAAAAGGAGTTCGAAGGTCGAACTCCGGTTTTTTGAACCGGGCATTGTTAACGATTTTTATGGGAAAAATGCGTATTAAATGATTTTAAGTGTCAAATGGCGGCTTTTAGTTTGAAGATGAGCGTTTGGAGGCCAAACGTCATTTCGCGCATTTTGAAAGAGAGTTCGAAGGACGAACTCCGGTTTTGAACCGGGCATTACATTGTTAACGATTTTTACGGGAAAAATGCGTATTAAATGATATGCGATCAACGAATCGGGTTGCGACTCGGACTTAGAAAAGTGAATACTATCACGATCCAAACGGGTCGGACTTTGTAAATGACAGTATTTAAAGCAGTATCAACGGAATCAAACGATCCGGAATTGTAAATGACGATCAACGAGGCCAATCGGCTTGGAATTGTAAATGACAGAAAGTATATGACGATCAACGGATCGATCGATCCGGAATTGGTAAATCACGTAAAAGTAAACGGAACGAGGTCGGAATGCCGTTTTAACCCGTGATTACTTCTCTTACGGAAAGAGAAGAGGATCGAGGGGCTAAAACGTATCGGACCCCGTTAGACGGAGGCATCTACATTTCAATAACGTTGTTCGAAACGGTTATAGCGACTGGCGCGTAAACCGAGACAAAACGAGAGATTTAGAGAGAGGGAGTTATACCTATGGCTAGGGTCGACTCCTTT
Organism: Adenophora triphylla var. japonica; assembly: GCA_022495995.1. Taxonomy (NCBI): domain Eukaryota; kingdom Viridiplantae; phylum Streptophyta; class Magnoliopsida; order Asterales; family Campanulaceae; genus Adenophora; species Adenophora triphylla. The sequence goes on along the minus strand of JAFEMH010005833.1, from coordinate 142,911 downwards.
GGCTCGGAAGGTGTGTACGGGACACGAAAATTAGTTCGAAAGGGTGTTTCGAAGTGATGAGGGGCGTATTTGATCGAAATACGGAATTTTGGGGTGAAATCAGTTTGGGCCGAAGGTAGAGTGAATTTTGGGGTAAAAATGTTCCTCCTTTTGGCTTTAACAGCCACTTCTATTTATAGGTGAAAATTGCAGTAGGAGTCCGGACGGACTTGGATACTTTTGAGTGGTTTTGGGGTATTTTGAAATTACGAGGGGCTTGGCAATTTCAGAAATTTGCACAGGAGTCGTGGGACTTTGACTGAAATCCAGGGGTATTTTGGTCTTTTCAGCTTGATTTGTGATTGAAAGGTGATGAGAGGGCTATGGCATGGCTGCCACGTGTCCCATGACTCACCCTTTACATGGGAGTTCGTTCCCCGGTCCCGGTTTTGTCCGTTTTTTAAAATAACAGTCTGGAAAATGTCTGAAATGCCCCCGGAAAGTGCTGAAAAGTGCGTTTTTCAGGGAAAGCCATACTTTTATGTGAGATGACATGTGTCAAGTACGCTTCGACGTCGGGATGCATGGGGCAGTCCCGGGACGTCTCGTTGGCATGGCAACGGGGAGTTTAACGAGTTCCGATTAACCTGGAGCAGGCCAGTTAACGGATTTCGGTTAACTTTCTGACGGATTTTGACGATCCGGATTTGGGTACTTACAGTTAGCCCCTCAGCGACGTCTCCTCCGAAGGAGGTGGGGTCGTTGAAAAAGATAAGGATCCAAATCGGGATGTGTAAGTACCCAAATCTGGCTCATGCCTTCCGGTTAAATTTCCCGGCAATTTCGGTAAGTTTTCCGGTAATTCTCCAGACCTTCCTAGTGTTCCGGAAACATTCCGGAACTGTTTTTAATTAAATAAAGGCTGAAGGGAATCCTTCCTAATTAAGAAACACGTTTTTCTTAATTAGGAGGGAAGGTTCTAGAATAATGCCACCTTGCATGGTTCTAGAATGCTGAGTCACAATGGATAAGCCCGCACGGCTGCATTAGCTCGCCGCTCGACCGCACGGCGTCATTAGCCTTATCCAGACTGCCTATAAATAGAGCCCTCCTCTACCCATTTCAAAACAACAAACAATACATACAATCCATAGCAATACAATCAGTCACTCCCAAGACGTGAAGAATATTGGTGAAGGCTCAAGAAGGTGAAGAAGAAGGCCAAGAAGCTCCCTCCCTCCTCCTTGAAGATCCAAGACCAATCTCTCCTCCTAGCTCCGACCAAAGAAGCAAAGGAAGCAATTGGTAACCTCGCACGCCCTAACCTTGCATTTTAATTGATATACTTGCTCATTGCATTCATATATCTTGCTTGGGACTTGGCATTTATTCATAAAGATCACATCTTTATCACCCCTTTCCCTTTTGCATGCATTAAGACCTCATTTGTCATAAAAATGTAGTCTTTTTCATAAAGGTGCATCCTTTGCACCTAAAACCCCCATTTTCAAATAAAAATGTCATTTTTATGCATCATTTGCACATAAAAATCCAATCTTTTCAATAAAAATGCATCCTTTGCATTCAAAAACCTTTTCTAATGCATCATTTGCATAAAAATCCTATCTTTACGCATCACTTGCATAAAGATCATTTCTTTCAATCAAAAGCATCATTTGCTAAAACCAAAAATGTCATCTTTTCATTAAAGAGTCATTTTGCATCATGCATGTTCCCTTTCCCCCAACCTTGGAACGGACCGGTGTAAAAAGATCCTATCTTTACATCGTTCCTTCCATTAAAGGTTCACGATTTCTTTAGAAAGGGACAACCTTGAACCCTATATCTCCAATTATCGCTTAAGAAAGTATGAAGCCTCTATACGAGCTCGACCGTCTTAAAGCGTAGGATTGATGGGCTAAGGACCCTCCTTTTCTAAAGAACCTCATCTTTGACCAAAAGAGAGTCATTCTCTCGATCACGCAAGTCCCGAGGGTCCCGAGGTTTAAAATGCGATGATCACAAGTCATAAGATGAGGACGGGATCATAATCCCGAATACATAAAATTCCAAGGAATCCCGAGCGACAACCAACAAATGGTTTGTACGTCCGGAAGACAACTTGGGACATTCCCTCCTTATTTTCAAGCACATGCACACAAGAAAGCACGCAAGCAAGCACGATTAATGAAATCTCGGGAGACTTGCTCCGGCAAGGCACTTTGGGTGAACGCCAAACGTTCTTCCCAAGGGGTAACTTAACCTCCGAACCCATAAAACAACCTTTTTTCAAAGTTTTGAGGTAATCAAAATGGCGTGGCGACTCCGTTTTTCAAATAACTCGGATGTCTTCAAACTCGCGTGAATCCAACACAAAATTTGGGCACCACATTCACAAGCTTGGCGACTACTGGGACATCCCAAAGGAGAAAAGCTTCTATTTTCAAAACAAACTAAAATCGATACTTGGTATATAGGTGGAAACCACTTGCCCTTCCTGTACACTCCCTGACGTGGGAGTTGGGATAACCGGTGGTTTAACAATCCACGTACCATTATCCCTTTTCGAAAAAAAAAAACAATTTTGAAAAAATAAAAGAAAGCTTTTCCCTTTGAGCGGGTTAGACTCCCATCGCCGATTTCATTAATCATGCTTGCTTTCTTTACCATGCATTGCATCATTTGCATCTTGGAATCTGTGCATACTTTGAAACGGGAAACAACCCGAAAAAATAGCAAAGGAGTGGAACCCGGAAAATTGATCCATGCGCCGTACGGCTCAATCCTCCTCGGATTCTCGACCGGCGACCTCCCTGGCAATTCCACCAGGAAAATCATGGTTAATCCGGGCAGCCCTAGCAGCTTGGGGCTACTCACCTCCATGACCGACCGGGGCTCCTTAAAATTTACGTGCTTATGTGTTGCATTTTCCCCGTCCCGAAAATCATTCCTTTAAAACACATTTATGAAAATCTCTGTTTTAACTCAAAAGGAACATTTTTAGGAGACCGCACACTACGCGCACTCCGATATATCCTCGTACACTTTTGCACGCACGTCCTTCAAACCCGAGGGTGGTTCCAGCAGCCACGGACAGCCTTTACGATGCTCCCGGCGCGCACGGAATCATCCCAACCTCCCCACGGCAACAATGTCGACCAATGCACACCCGTGTCACACGTTTCAAAAACCGTGACTTTTGGTTGGTTTTTGGTCTAGTCCGTGTCATATAGCCCAGCTTGCATACCCACGTAAAGGTCAAGCCTTAGCTCATAACGGAAGCCAAGATTGTCGCTCAAGCGAAATTCCGCCGAAATTCCGACAAGGAAAAATCGGTGGGATCTTGACTCCGACATTGACTATTGACCTTGACCCGCACGGAATGCGTAAGAGTCAAGACCGAGTCTTTGCCAAAATCAAAAGATCTTTCGCTCAAGCGAAGCTCGCCAAAATTCCGACAAGGAAAAATTGGCAAGATCTTGACCGCATTGACTTCGATTTCGACTCACGCACCGCGTATGCAACGAAGTTCAATGTGACACCGTGTCATCCGGCTTTTTACCGCCCGACCCATGCCTATTATTCTCTCTGACATTACCGAAGGTCAAAACCGTCATTCGCTCAAGCGAAACTCGTCAAAGATCCGTCAAGGCAGTAGAGACGAGACTTTCCTGCATTGCCTTGACTATAATCCGCATCGCTCGTGCGTTGAAAGGTCCTATGACCCGCTAGACCCGATAGGAGCGTTTCTTTACTCTGGCCGGTGGGATCCGCGTGCCCTATAGGACCCTCGCCCGGGCCGTCCCACCCCGGGAGGTCGAAATACTGTGGAATACGAGGGGCTTATAGACGTAGTGACGGAACCCACCGATCCAGATCTAGAGTAGTTGTGAAAAAGAAGGGCGTAACCCCTTTTCCAACCAAATAGATATTAATAAAAGACACTGTTTTAAGTAAACTTGAAGATTCTAATTTGCATATTGCCCGAGCCTTCACCTAAACACCTACCCCGAGTCTAAACCTTTCCTATCCCTTTCCCGCAATGAGAAAGAAGTGGGTGAGAACACCGGGTCCGCCGACTTGTTAGCGCAGTAATCCTCGCACAGCTCGCTGTAATCCTCGCTTTGTCGCCTTTTCAAAGGTCAAAATGGCCAACATGGTAATCCACAACGGTAATGACCAAGCAGCTTGGAGGGGCTATCCTGCTCAACCCAAGCCTCACATCCGGTATGATGTATGTGATTGTGAAGACCGCCAGAGTATGAGTATCAAGAATGGATCAATGAGGACGCTCCTTCAAAGAAGAAGAAGAAGAGAAAGTCCACACAGCCAGGCTTAAGGAAAGATACGAAGCCGGGGACAAGAGCGTAGGAACTTTGGGAGAGCCTTCGGGCAAGTTCGACTACTATGTCAATTATGCCAAGGAACCCGTCACCCCAAGCATAGTCCCGATACCCCCATATATAGTGATCCTCTTGAAGCGTAAAATGCAGAATTTGTGGCCATCGTGAAGTTCAATGAGAAGCCGCGCATCTAGAAGCGTAATACGTAAAGCCTATCAATACGTAGCGCTCAAGGAAGAATTAAGATCCCTCTCGAAGAAGACTTCATCAAGATTATCCGTGCCAACCCTTCGTTGGCTACACCGACAAGGTCGTGGTGTCCAAGATCGCAAAGAGAAAATGAGTTATCAAGAAGGCATTGATAAGATGAGCCGCACCCTTTCAAATAATGAGTCCAATGCTACGGAAGAGCTAGCCGAAAGATTGCAACAAGTTACTTTAGTTCCCTCACCATCTTTCCACAAGACCGCCTGTCAATGATTTCCGGCAAGCTTTTGATCGCTCAAGTCTCCAACTTTCAAAACGCCGGCAAGACCGCTATTCCCTGTGGCAACAAAGAAGAAGGAGCGAGATCCCTGGCCCAACCCTTGTCAAGTCCCCTCGAGTCAATAAGTAGCGTAGGGTCCAGAGTCGTTGTTGTCTATTCGCCGAGTCAGAATCTTCGAATTCCAGCCCTCGTAGTCATCCGAAGGCCTCACGCCCGAGGATTATGAAAATGTAATCGATGTCATCTTTCCCCTTATCTTGAATGAAATGACAAATCTTTCTCGATTATCCTCTTATTGCCAACTTAACAAATGATAAATTAACTCAAAACTTAACAACAGCTTAATAATGAATCATTTGAACAAGATGCAAACACACTAAACGAACAATACATTAAAGAAATCTTTAAGGTGTTTCGTAAAAGAGGAAAACCGGGCCCAAGCCGCCGAGGAGGTTTTGATAAGTGTGAACTTGGGTACTATTGAGGAACCTAAAGAGACACAGATTGGAAGCTTCTTCCAGTGGGGTTGAAAGGGATAGATTGATCGAGCCGCTCGTAGAATACGTCGACGTGTTTGCATGGTCATACAAGGATATGCCGGCTAGACAGCTCGATAGTAGAACACGTAATCCCTCTAGCACCGCATGCTAAGCCAAGAAATGTAAACCGAGAAAGATTAAGCCGGAATGGTCTCTACAGGTGTCAAAGAAGAAATTGAGAAGCTACCGCGGGTAGGGTTCATCGTAGTTATTGAATACCCGACATGGTTGTCCAACATCGTGACCGTAACCAAGGCCAATGGGAAGGTGCGCCGCCGTGTGGATTTCCGAGATCCGAACAAGGCCACCCCAAAGACGACTACCCTCGCCAAACATAGACATCCCGGTGGACTCCACCGCCAACTACGAAGTCAAATCCTTCGTTGATGGTTTTGCATGTGCTACAACCAGATCAAGATGGCCGAGGAAGACCAAGAAAAGACAGCCTTCACCACACCACGGGGAACCTACCGTTATACAAGAATGCCATTCGGGCTCAAGAATGCCGGGCTACTTACCAAAGGGCAGCGACCGCGCTTTTTCATGACATGATCCACAAGGAGTTTGAGGTCTACGTAGATGATATGATAATACACTCCAAAGGAGAGGGTGGGCAGCACTTTGTTGACCTACGAAAATTCTTTTGAGAGGTTGAGACAACATTCCATGAGACTAAACCCCGCCAAATGCACCTTCTGAGTGACAAGGGGAAAAGTGCTTGGGTATATGGTCACTGAGCGAGGTATAGAAGTTGACCCCGAAAGATCAAAGCCATCATGGATATGAGGCCACCTCAAACCCGCATGTAAGTCAAGAGCTTCATGGGTAAATTGCAAGACATCGCCGCTTTCGTCAATCGCTGACCACTATGTGCGAGCCCATCTTCAAGCTCATGAAGAAGAATGTGGACACGTAATGGACCGAAGAATGCCAAGATGCCTTTGACCGCATCAAGGCATACTTAGTACATCCCCTACTATGCCCCCACATAGACAGTAAGCCTCTTCGCTCTATCTCACCGTCACGTACACGGCAGCTGGGGCTATGCTTGCTCAGAAAAGAAAGACTCTCGGGTAGAAAACGCCATTTACTTTGTCACCGGAAGCTACAGTGGAGCGAGCTCAATTACTCAAAGATGTGAAAAGACTCTGCAGGATCGGTCCGGGTAGTCGGCAAATTGAAGCATTATATGCAAGCCCACCCCGTGAATTTGGTCTCGAAAATGGACCCCATCAAGTACATCTTTGACAAGCCTTCCCTCTCAATGCGTTTAGCGAAGTGGTCCTTCTTCTTGGCGAATACGACATCAACTATGTGACCGTAAAGGCCATCAAGGGTCAAGCATTGTCGATCACCCGGCGAATTTCCCCGCAATGAAGACAGAGGGCCCGAACCCCAATTTCCTGATGAAGGGATCTTTGCGCTGAGCCTCGAAAATAGATGGCAATTGTTCTTTGACTGAGCCGCTAACAAAAGAGGAAATGGTGTAGGAATGCTATTGGTCGATCCGAAAGATGAGCATACCCCCATAGCCCTCAAGTTGAACTTTCCCGCCACGAACAATGTCGCGAGTATGAAGCCTCGCATTGCCGGTTTGGAGGCCGCCTTAGAAAGAAATGTCAAGGAGCTCGAAGTTTACTGAGACTCGGCCCGATCATCAACCAAGTCTCCAACAAGTGGAAGACTGTGGACCCTAATCTACAACGATATCATGCCCATATGGAGGAGTTGATCGGACAAGCTCGTAGAAGTGACTTTCCACTACTTGCCGAGGGAAAAGAACAGATTCGCAGATGCCCTAGCTACTCTAGCCTCATTGGTAGAGATCCCCGAGGGAAAAGCCATAAAGCCCTTCAGAGTGGGTAGAAGAGAAGCCCCAGCCTTCCGTTGTGAAGTGGACCTGGGACCCGAGCCCATAAAGGAACCTTGGTACAATCGTATTTACCAATTCCTCAAAGACGGAGAGTCGCCTTTCGTAGACGAAGAAGGTAGACCAAAAGAAGGTGTCGTGAGCCAAAAGCTTGCGAGCCCTGAAAAGGTTGGCTTCCCATTATGTCATTCTAGGAGGCAACCTGTACAAGAAACGCTATCAAGGACCACTCCTCTTATGTGTCACTCAAGAAAGAGCCAGAGAGTTGATGACCGAAGTCCACAATGGTCCTTGCGGTCCTCACATGAATGCCGAGCCCCGATGCAAGTGATCCTCGAATGGGTTACTACCGGATCTCCATGGAGACAGATCGCGTTCGCACGTCCGAACCTCGCGACAAATGCCGCCGGTTTGCCAACCTCAACCATCTCCCACCTCATGACCCGTACCGCATGACGACTCCTTGGCCGTTTGCAACTTGGGGCATTGACGTGATAGGGAAAATAACCCCGACAGAAGCAATGGGCACGAGTTCGTGTTGGTAGCCATCGACTACTTCACCAAGTGGGTAGAGGCCAAGTCCTACAAGGTCCTCACTTCTAAAAGTGGCCCAGCTCATCAAAGAAAACATAATGTGCAGATATGGGGTGCCCAACGAGATCATTTCGATAATGGGTCACACTTCGAAGGAGACCGCGATAGACCGCCGTCGTAATTCGTAGTTACTCGCCACAAGTCGTCCCCGCATGCACTGCACCAATGGAGCCGTGGAAGCCGCTAATAAGACACTCGAGCGGATCATCCTAAGATGGCCACCCGTGGTCGTGATTGGCCCGAAAAGCCGCACCTAGCACTCGGGGCTGCGTAACGTCCTGTCGTAATGCCACAGGAGAAACTCCTTTTGCCCTAACTTACGGGATGGAAGCAAGTGTTACCAGCTGGAGTTGGAAATCCCGTCATTAAGGGTCCTCCCGGAAAATAGTGTCAATGAAGTGGAATGGTTGCAGCTGGCATGATGAGTTAGCCTTGCTTGACGAGAGAAGGCTAAAAGCCATGGAACACACCCGAGCCTACCAGAGGCGAATGGCCGTAGCGTTTGATAAAAAGGTCAAGGCCGTAGACATCAAAGAGGGTGACTTAGTGCCGAAAGTAAAGCCCCCTACCGCAGACAACCCCGGGAAAATGGGAACCCGTCCGGATCGGCCCTTATGTGGTGCGTAAGATATTATCGGGAGGAGCCATGAAGCTTGCAGACTTGGATGGCAATCCCTTTGTCCACCCACCAACGGTGATAAACTCCGAAGATACTATGTCTAATAAAAAAAAAAAAAAAAAAAGGTGCAAAAAGAGTAATACCCACTAGGCCGAAACCTCAAAAGGGCGGTCTAGTGCAAAAGACAGTGGTTGCACATATAAAAAAAAAAAAAAAAAAAAAAAAAAAGAAAAAATCTTAGTGCAAAAGAGTAATGCCCACTAGGGCCGAAAACCCCAAAAAGGGCGGTCTAGGCAAAAACAGTGGCCGCACACGAAAAAAAAAATTGGTTCACCGTAATGAACTACGTAGACTCCGAGCCCCTTAGCCTTTCTTGTAAAAGGGGAACGTAGGCAGCCATATATGGTTCGGTCTAAACAATAAAAAGGACAATCAAGCTTCCATGAAGTGCGTCCTAAATAATAAAGGGTATTTCAGCCATAAAACGGGTCCCAATCAATAAAGACATTTGAATTTCCATGAAATGTGTCTTGATTAATTTTTAAGATAATATGCCTTGTTCATTACAAGTTAAAAACTTCTTGATGAGTTCAAGCACGGTCTACCTCTTAACTCGCTAACCTCGCTAAAAAGATCTAAAATACAATAAAATGCCTAAATAAACTAATGTGTTTGCAAAATGGCAATAAGGGAATCCTAAGAAAAGATCCGTCGCCGTCATTCGCCGAGTCTTCTTTGGTCTTCTTCCCTTTTCCTCGCCCCGTCGAGTCTTCTTCCTCTTTTTGTCTATGATGTCGGTATCCCTCATCCCGACCTCTCGGTATCCTCACCGGAGCCTCTACCAACCCCGTGTCAATGAGTGCTCTCTATCCGAGCACGAGTCCGCACCTCCTCCCTCCGAGCCTCGCCAAAGGAGCGACCTCTGACAACCTCTTGTACCGAGCCTCCATATCTCTGGACCAAATCACCTGACCGGGTTATGGCAACTCGCCTTAGCCTCGCCTCCCTCGTAGTCCTACTCGAGTCGCAGCCGCCTCCCAATAAAGCTCGACGTCTATCCTCCAAGATAACCCGAGTCGCTCCCATCTCCCTCTCGTACTCACCCAAGTAGACAAAGTGGTCAAGATGGTGCTTTTCCCGCTCCCGAAGATAGCCCCGGGTGGGAAAGCAAGATATGTCCAAGCCCTCGAGAAGAAAGAGAAGCCGGGCCGGATCTCTCATGTCCAATGACACCACCTCCATGGTCCGGATGTCCTCCCAATCACTCAATGGCTCCCGTAAAGCCCCAAACCGCCCGGGATACCAAGCAGGTATGTAGAAGGACGACCAGCGTAATCCCGGAACCCTCACAACATAAGACTCCCGAAATATCCTCCCGGGTCCGCAACCTCCAATGTGGTATCCACCAACGGATGTCCGAAGTGGATAGCCTAGCCATCATCGCCTCCCAGCCTACCCCGTTCCTCGCCGCCTAGGCGCACCTCTCCGAGAAATCACCCAAGGGCACCGAGTCGGCAAAGCCCCGTGCAAAGCCCCGAGCCTCTCCCCGCAGCCTACAAAGTCAACATAGCCGGACTCCTGACCTCATGAAACGGTCTCCCGAGCCATCCCTTGTCGATCCCATGAAATGTCTCTCCCAAAACCAAATGGGACAATATCCTTCCCACTCCCGCAGCCTCTCGACCATGTCCAAGAGGCCACTATGACAGATCCCCACTGACTCAAAGTTGAACAAAACAGAATACGCAGAGAATGAAAGCATCCATAGCCACCGTGGTCGCAGCCATATCCGGAGACCCAAACCCGCCCGGATATCGAAAGGTCAATCCTATCCGGGCTACCATCATCCTCTCAGCCTCTCCCAAAGGAATCTCGCAGAAAAGATGCAAGCTTTACCGTCACCGGCACGTCTCCGATCAGCGGAATAGATATAGCCTCGCCTCGGGACCCCCAATCAAGGCTCAAGTCTTCGTGCGTTGGGACAATTTCGTTGTAAGAGAAGCAAGAAACATGTCTCCGGACGTCCTGTAACTTTGATGCGGCTCTCAACAGCTTCCCAATCGGGCGGGAGATCCCTCAAATGCCATAAAGACTTGATCTTGAAGGAAGAATCAAGCCCCTTGTGATTTTGGAAGTTATGTCTCGCCCAAGATTGAAGACCTGGATAGAAAATGGTCTCGCTTCCCTTTGCAATCCGACGGGCTTCTCCATCGCAAAGTGTTCAAAGATGGTGCTTTTCGGTCCAAAATATGCTCGGGAACAATTGGGACAAGTCTAGAGTGAAAATGAAATGAAATGGCCAAGCCTTGCTTTTATTCGTAAAATAACCAGCTCGCATGTAACCGTTAGCCGCACGGCTTCATTTTCCTCAAGGCCATGCCGCACGGCTACATTAGCCCTCTGCAGTAAAATTCTGCAAAGAACCAAAGTTGCTGCCCAAGGGAGTTTTCACCCCACTTTTTCAACCAAAACCCGTACAAAAACATATCCGTAAGCCATTCAAGCATTTATATACCATTATAAATCATTTTGGCCCAGCCAAATTTCCCCCAATTCCAAGCAAAAAATCGCCCCAAGGCTCAAATAATATGCAAATTGAAAAAGCATAAATTAGAAAAGTAAATAAAATGTAAATACAATGTTTTCGCCCATCGGCGCCCAAATAAAGCAAAAAATAAACGAAGTGTGCATAAAAATTGTTCATTGTTTGTTTTCGTTCCAAATCTATTCTAGAGACCTCCTAGGCCTCCGATTCTTCTTCCTCCTCATCGCTACTCAACTCATAAATGCTAGCCTCCCTCATCAAGTCCTCCCGGTCGCTCACGTCGACAAATGGACATTATCGTGCCCGTACTCGCCCACTGCTCCAGAATGTCGGGCTGGGTCCCCGCCCCGAGGCATGGCACCGGGAAGAGTACTCCGAGGCCGATGAGGTAGACGTCCGTGCCCCCGACGTGCCGTCTCTTGCGCCTGTGCTCCCGTGCATCCGCCGCCGCCTTCGAAGCGCAGCGCCTTCCTCGTAAGAGACCGGCACATGTCCTTCCAGCCCCTATTCCGCCCGACCACCTATCGTAAGTGCGAGCCGGAACTCCGAGAAAAGAAGAGAAAATCTCGTAAAAATCTCGTAAAATCTAAAAATTGCAAAAAGCAGTAAAATCTGAAAGCTAAAAAGGGAATAAGACCCTAAAAGTACACTTACAAAGTGCTATCGCGGCAAGGTGTACTGGGCTCCCTAGCATCGGGGACAGTATCCTCATCCTCCTCGGCACTCCATGGACCACATAGGACGTATGCGCAGGAGGGATCGGCGGGTCGCAGGCTCATCCTCCCCATATCCTCGAGTGACCGCTAGCTTCACTAGCTTTTGTGGCGTCCTCAGCGCCGCTCCACAAACACAACAGTAGGGGGTGTCCATGTCAAAGTGCTCCTCTCGCAGCCACGCCCGCCTCGGTACCTCGCTATCTCATCCTCTCGGCCAATCCCCGGGCCGTAGCATCCGTGGCTGAGGATCCCGAGGAGTAATGGCGTCCAATGGAGGGACATGGCCATGCCGCCTCGAGAAACGGTCCCCCAAGTAAATGACATCACATGTCGCCCAGTGAGCCACCTCCTCGCCTCGTCACCTCAATGGCATCTCCCAAAGAAAATCTTCGGATACCCGCCCCAAGGGTAGAAGTCCACTCCGTCGTGCCCATCCCCGTTGATGACTCGGCCTCACCATTTTGTAATCGAAGGTAATCCGGGTCTTCCCGTGAATTTATCTCTCGCATCTCCTCCAAATAACCATAGCAGTGGAAGATGGTGACATCACTCGCTGGTTCCAAGGGAAGAACCCGATCACCTCGCAAAACCAGCCCGCATGTTCAAAACATCAAAAGGTCATTCTCTCTCTTATAAAAGTCTCAAGACAGAAAAGAGAAAAGAAAAAAAGAAAGGAGACTACCTCAAGGGCAAATGAGAAGTACCATGGAAGCAGCTTTGTTCCGACCGTACATGTCCAACGAGAAGTACAACTCCGCCAATCCGGCCTCGCCCCAAGAGACCGTCCCTATCCCATCCACATCCTCCAAAGAGTCGAGGAGGCAAGTCATGGCCAGCGTCCTGAATTAGCAAAGATAGTGACCGATAGCATCAACCATATGAATGCTCTAGCTACCGCTGGCAAGCCACATCATTAGCAAGAAAGTTCTCGCATGCAAGTCCGAATCGCTACCTCGACGTTCCGCGTCTCCATCCCCAGCCCCTGGGAATCAGCTCAAACCCTACCAAAGCCCGGAACTCCTCGGCCGTAATGTGGTCTCTCCAAGTCACGGGCCTCCCGTGAACCGTAGGCCGCAATAGCCGTGAAATCGGCAGAGTCACCGTCGCCTCTCCCCACTGTGTGAAAGCTATGAGTACTATCCCACTGTAACTCGAAAGGGCCCGGACCAAGCCCTTGCTCTTAGAGGTGATGTGAACACCCCGCCGATGGCCTCTACAAACGCATCCAGGCCGGTAGCCCTCACCAAATTCTTGGGGTTCACCCCATTCTTCTCAAAATCCGGCATCCTCTCGCCAAAGCTTAACCGCTATCTCCGATGGTCCTCTAGACTTGTTCTCCCGTAGACAAGCACAAAAAAAAAAAAAAGAAGTGTCACCCTTCATCATTTTCAAAAGCATGCATATATTCACAAAAAATGCACATGTTTTCAAAAGAAAATCATTCACAAAAGTTTTTCTAGCATTATTTGCATCAAAAAGCGTCTTTCATCACTTGAAACGCGTCATGTCAAGTCCCGTTGCTTTCCTAAGGCACAAAATCACAATTTTCACAATTCTTTGCACATAAGCATTATTCTTTCAGAAATTGCATGCATGAATCATTTTCATCTTCCAAAATCATGTTTTCTCATTGAAAATCAGAATTTTGACCTAGTTCTAGCACAAGGCAAGAACTCCGTCTCATATTTTGAAAAATTCTCATTCTTACTTCATTTTGCGAGAAAAAAGTGAGTCATTCTCATAATTTTTGTCAAACAAGTTGCACATGCACATTCTTAGCCTCATAGGTTGTTCGTGCATCTCAAAATCATTCAAAAAATCATTCAAAAAATCCTAAAATTCGGGTCAAGCCCTAAATCATTCAAAATTCAAGCAAAATCATCGGATTTGAGCAAAATGAGAATGCTTACCCCAACCGATCGCGGGTTCGTTGATTTATGCTCCCTTCTTCCCGGGTAAAGCTCCGATGGAGGCGTAAGGAAGTCATACTTCCTCTCCGTCCGAACGAGCTCCTTTCTCCTCCTTCTCGCAGCCGCGGAGATGTTCCTTCTTGCTTGCCTCGGTATGGGATTGCCCTCCGGATCCATTCCAATCGATAGAAGCAAAGGGAATTGAAGAATTTTGAAGAAATTCTCTCCTTTCTCTCTCTCTTCCTCGGCAGTTCTTGGGCGGCAATAATGCCCAATGCCCGTTCAAACCTGTTTTAAATAATCTGAAAAAAAACAGGTCTCTAGCCGTACGGCTCCTTTTTCTCCATCTCATGCCGGGCGGCTTCATTCGCTCCGAGCGTAAATTACAATCCCGCCCGGACCTTCCACTTGGGCCTGCAATTTCCGTTATCTTTTAACCAAGATAACATCTTTTCAGAAAATATCCCTTATCTCTTTAGCAATCAAGCTTTATTCCCAGTCGCCTTCGTTAATTCCGTTATAACGGGATAACGCTAGGTGACAACCTCCGAATTGTCAAAACTCTAAACTGAGCCTACCTCTATCCAGAATAGTGACGTATGCTAAGTTTCTATCAATTTAAGCTACCTCTATCCCGAATAGTGACGTACGCTCAAGTTTCTATCAACTTAAGCTACCTCTATCCCGAATAGTGACGTACGCTCAAGTTTCTCTCAACTTAAGCTACCTCTATCCCGAATAGTGACGTACGCTCAAGTTCCTCTCAACTTAAGCTACCTCTATCCCTAATAGTGACGTACGCTCAAGTTTCTATCAACTTAAGCTACCTCTATCCCGAATAGTGACGTACGCTCAAGTTTCTCTCAACTTAAGCTACCTCTATCCCGAATAGTGACGTACGCTCAAGTTCCTCTCAACTTAAGCTACCTCTATCCCGAATAGTGACGTACGCTCAAGTTTCTCTCAACTTAAGCTACCTCTATCCCGAATAGTGACGTACGCTCAAGTTTCTCTCAACTTAAGTTACCTCTGTCATGAATAGTGACGTATGCATTGGCAACCCATATCTCTGATTCGAAAGAGATTGAGACGTATGCTCAAGTCATTGGCAACCCATATCTCTGATTCGAAAGAGATTGAGACGTATGCTCAAGTCATTGGCAACCCATATCTCTGATTCGAAAGAGATTGAGACGTATGCTCAAGTCATTGGCAACCCATATCTCTGGTTCGAAAGAGATTGAGACGTATGCTCAAGTTTTTCAAACTTTAGCAACCCATATCTCTGATTCGAAAGAGATTGAGACGTATGCTCAACTTCACCAAACTCTAGCTACCTCTATCCACTCGATAGTGACATAAGCTCTAGTTTCAATTAGGTGACATCCTCCAGTAATTGTCAATCAGGTGACAGCCTCCATTAATTGTCAAAATCTCAAGAATCCTAGACATCGTTCCTAACTATCTAGTGATGCTTGAACTACGATCAAGGCTTGATTCCTCCGAGATACGTAGGTAGCCTTTTATAAAAGGTCCAGCCATTCGACCACTTTGGTCACCCTGTTTCTTTGTTACTCCTCAGTGATAAAGCGCCCCCTCATAGAAGTTCAGATATCCGACCACCTGGGTCACTCCTAGCATATCCCCAGTAGGATCAATTGCTTGACCTCCTAGGTCATTTTCTCTTCTTTTTCCCCAAAGAAGAGACCGCTTTCTCTTCTTCCTTCCCAGCCGGATCCTAATTCCGAACTACGGCCCGGCTTGATTCCTCCGGGATACGTAGGTAGCCTTCCAAAAGGTTCAGCCACTCGACCGTCTTGGTCACCCAATCCGTCTCGGCATTCGCCAGATCGGATCCTTTTCTATCGACAACCCCACTCGCCTTGCAAGTGACGTTGCCGAGGGCTTCGTAAGTACCCAAATCTCGGCTCATGCCTTCCGGTTAAATTTCCCGGCAATTTCGGTAAGTTTTCCGGTAATTCCCGTACCTTCCTAGTGTTCCGGAAACATTCCGGAACTGTTTTTAATTAAATAAAGGCTGAAGGGAATCCTTCCTAATTAAGAAACACGTTTTTCTTAATTAGGAGGGAAGGTTCTAGAATAATGCCACCTTGCATGGTTCTAGAATGCTGAGTCACAATGGATAAGCCCGCACGGCTGCATTAGCTCGCCGCTCTCGACCGCACGGCTTCATTAGCCTTATCCGCATCGCCTATAAATAGAGCCCTCCTCTACCCATTTCAAAACAACAAACAATACATACAATCCATAGCAATACAATCAGTCACTCCCAAGACGTGAAGAATATTGGTGAAGGCTCAAGAAGGTGAAGAAGAAGGCCAAGAAGCTCCCTCCCTCCTCCTTGAAGATCCAAGACCAATCTCTCCTCCTAGCTCCGACCAAAGAAGCAAAGAAAGCAATTGGTAACCTCGCACGCCCTAACCTTGCATTTTAATTGATATACTTGCACATTGCATTCATATATCTTGCTTGGGACTTGGCATTTATTCATAAAGATCACATCTTTATCACCCCCTTTCCCTTTTGCATGCATTAAGACCTCATTTGTCATAAAAATGTAGTATTTTTCATAAAGGTGCATCCTTTGCACCTAAAACCCCCATTTTCAAATAAAAATGTCATTTTTATGCATCATTTGCACATAAAAATCCAATCTTTTCAATAAAAATGCATCCTTTGCATTCAAAAACCTTTTCTAATGCATCATTTGCATAAAAATCCTATCTTTACGCATCACTTGCATAAAGATCATTTCTTTCAATCAAAAAAGCATCATTTGCTAAAACCAAAAATGTCATCTTTTCATTAAAGAGTCATTTTTCATCACGCATTTCCCTTTTCCCCCAACCTTGGAACGGACCGGTGTAAAAAGATCCTATCTTTACATCGTTCCTTCCATTAAAGGTTCACGATTTCTTTAGAAAGGGACACCTTGAACCCTATATCTCCGATTATCGCTTAAGAAAGAGTATGAAGCCTCTATACGAGCTCGACCGTCTTAAAGCGTAGGATTGATGGGCTAAGGACCCTCCTTTTCTAAAGAACCTCATCTTTGACCAAAAGAGAGTCATTCTCTCGATCACGCAAGTCCCGAGGGTCCCGAGGTTTAAAATGCGATGATCACAAGTCATAAGATGAGGACGGGATCATAATCCCGAATACATAAAATTCCAAGGAATCCCGAGCGACAACCAACAAATGGTTTGTACGTCCGGAAGACAACTTGGGACATTTCCCCCTTATTTTCAAACACATGCACACAAGAAAGCATGCAAGCAAGCACGATTAATGAAATCTCGGGAGACTTGCTCCGGCAAGGCACTTTGGGTGAACGCCAAACGTTCTTCCCAAGGGGTAACTTAACCTCCGAACCCATAAAACAACCTTTTTTTCAAAGTTTTGAGGTAATCAAAATGGCGTGGAGACTTCGTTTTTCAAATAACTCGGATGTCTTCAAACTCGCGTGAATCCAACACAAAATTTGGGCACCACATTCACAGGATGCCTTACTTTGAAAGACCTGGGTGGTCAGCTGGCAGGACCCTTGGCGAAAGGATTCCTACGTATCCCGAGCGGGAATCAAGCCGATCGTAGTTCGTAGGTGCAAGGGCCGCGCGTGGGGACCTTGACCTGAGCGAGACTGTTCGGAGGCGTCTGAACCTGAATGGAGACTATTGTGAGGCGTCTGAACCTGGGACTTCTGTAACCTTCGAGGGCGTGTGGCGCCTCAAACCGGAGTTGTTGAGCTTACGAGGGCGTGTGGCGCCTCAAACCGGAGTTGCTGAGGATACTCTCATCCTGATATGAAGGCGTCCGTGCCTTGGGTACTGGGCTTATTGCAGCTGCCAGGTTTTATCCTGCTAGGGATAGAGCGGTAATGATGAGAACGGTTGTGTTAAACTGGCGTTATTAACAACTCGGAAGGATCGACGTTTCTTCTTTAGAATCCTGCTGGGGATGAGCATTCGGGCTTACCTTGATGGCCGAAGAGGAATTGTTGTGCGGGCTTATTGCAGCTGCCGCTGAAGTGGGACGGTCGGGCTTACGACTGGCGGCCGGGGAGATGAATGTTCACTTGCTGAAGCGAAAAAGATATTCGGGCTTACGAGGATGGCCGAAGAGGGATTGTAGCAAGACGTTCGTGCCTTGGGGTTCGGGCTTATTGCAGCTGCCGGGGGAATATATGATGGTGAAAACCATTAGAAAATTTAATGTCGGGAGACAGAATCATAACTGGAATGTCCGGAGACATGATTGATCGTTTGAATGTCAAACGTCAACTAGGATTGAATTTAACGTCTGGAGACGGGATTGTAACTGGAATGTTCGGAGACATGATTGAGCGTTTGAATGTCAAACGTCAACTGGGATTGAATTTAACGTCTGGAGACGGAATTGTAACTGGAATGTCCGGAGACATGATTGAGCGTTTGAACGTCAAACGTCAACTGGGATTGAATTTAACGTCTGGAGACGGAATTGTAACTGGAATGTCCGGAGACATGATTGAGCGTTTGAATGTCAAACGTCAACTGGGATTGAATTTAACGTCTGGAGACGGGATTGTAAATGGAATGTCCGGAGACATGATTGAGCGTTTGAATGTCAAACGTTAACTGGGATTGAATTTAACGTCTGGAGACGGAATTGTAACTGGAATGTCCGGAGACATGATTGAGCGTTTGAATGTCAAACGTCAACTGGGAATTGAATTTAACGTCTGGAGACGGACGTTAGTGAAAACTAACTGGGAATTTTAACGTCTGGAGACGAACGTTAGTGAGGAATAACTGAGAATTTAATTTTACACTTTTGGGGGCCAAAAGGAGTAAAATTGGAACTGCCAAAAAATGAGGGACTAAAATGGAAGGAATCTTTTTAAATTGCAGCAGGAGTCCGGCCGGACTTGGACTGAATTTGACCAAATTCAAATCAGCTCCAAGTCCGACGCAAACCATCCCCCTTCCCCCATTATTTCCGAAGAGAGAGAGAGAGAGAGAGGAGAGAAAAATTTCCACCCCAAATTGCAAGGTTTGCTCGAATTTGTGAAGGAAATCGCTATGGAAGGTGAATGGGAACCGATGGCTCGCCATGGAAGGACCGATGACGAAAGAACGCGGTTGGTTCGGACCATTCGAACCATTGTTCATCCATTGAATCCGGCGGAGTTTTACCCGGCTAGGGACCAACACAACTCCAAAGGAGGGATTGAGAGACAAGTAAGCTTTCTTCAAATTCCATTAATTTTAAGAATGTGCATTCTTTAAATGTTAGAAATTTGTTTCGGAATTTCCTTGGGATTTTGGTGCTTGAATTGGGGCTTTTGGCTTTGCCATGAATCGTTGTCGAAATTGACTAGGATGTAGTTCAATTGACATCATGGGTGGATGACATAAAAATTTTGGTTGCAAAATTCCATGCCTAGATATGTTTTCCAAAATTAAAGTAGCTTTAATTCGGGACGGGGTAAATTTTCGAAATGTTCGAAAGAATTTGAAAGTTCCGGTTTCGACGGAGTTTTCGAAATGTTTTGAAAGTTCCGGATTCGACGGAGTTTTCGAAAGATTTTGAAAGTTATGGATTCGACGGAGTTTTCGAGATGATTTTGAAAGTTCCGGATTCGACGGAGTTTTCGAAAGATTTTGAAAGTTCCGGATTCGACGGAGTTTTCGAAATGTTTTGAAAGTTCTGGATTCGACGGAGTATTCGAAAGGTTTTGAAAGTTCCGGATTCGACGAAGTTTTCGAAAGGTTTTGAAAGTTCCAGATTCGACGGAGTTTTCGTTCCGAATTCGACGGAATTTTCGAGATGATGGCAATATATGTAGGAAATGAATGAGAACCGTATCTGCATTGCATCCTTTTGACATGCGTTCTTGCATTTGTTGATGTTGCTTCTGTCTTGTTTACCTGCAGGGGACAGGGACGGTTGATACCCACAACCAGAAGAGTCGGGGTGCCTTTGAGGCAGTGAGAGCATTGTGGGAGATCATCCCGGACGTGGCTCGAGAGGGAGAGAGGAGTCCGCGGCAGCTGGTGCTCGACTCTGGGTTGGATGGGTTTATCGATGCGATGGCTGCGATAGATGATACGCCGAGGGCCAGGTCCATGTATGTAGCTCTGAGCGAGTATTGGTGGGATACAACCCACACATTCCATTTCAGATGGGGGGAGGTGACGGTGACTCCCACAGATTTTGCCGCTATTACTGGGTTGCCGACTTATGGCAACACGCTGGTGTGGGTTGATGGTTATACCCCGGAGCAGTTGTCTGGGCTGCTGGGTTTTGATATTACCGATGCCAGGGGCTTAGGAATTCGGTACAGGCCGATGGAGAGGCATCTGGAGGCGGGTGTCGCCGATTATTTGGCTGGATCATTGAGGATGACCGCGGAGCGCCTGGCTCCAGGGTTCCTTTGGTTTGCGTTGTCAGCGACTTTGTTCCCGACTTCTGACACATCCTGCCACTTCCCTCTCGCTCGGCCGCCGATGATCCGGATGCCGTGAGGGGGTTCGCGTGGGGGAGGCCGGACCGGCCGAGCTCTACCATTCCCTAGACAAAGTTCTCGCGGGAGAGGAGCACTCCTTTAGCCGCTTCACGCCCGTCTTGGATGTAAGTTTACGTCTTTTCTCTTCCTTGCCTCTTCCATGTACTCGTATGTATCCGCTTTGTAGCCGACATAACTTTCTATTTGCTTGACAGGTCTGGTGCTATGAGGTGTTCAGTCCGTAGGATTGGGACATCAAGGAGGCGTATCGACCCCTGTTCCCTGCCATGCTGGTTTGGCAGAAGAAAGCGAAGAGGGCGGTCTCGTCGAGAGTTGGCACTCGAGTGTCATACGAGGAGGTGTCTCTGGCACTGAACCGGGAGTTCTCCGAGAGGATCCGTCTGACCTGGTGGAGTCAGTTCCACTATGGCGTAGTACAGGTCGCTAGTGAGGTGACGCGGTGGAGGAGGCTCCTGGTGGGACTTCATTGCGAGTTATGTATCTGGGGGAGCGGTTGACCCGTCAGCATGGCCCGGGGTCCATTCCGTTGGTGCCGGTGGATCCTCCTATGCACATGCAGCATCCTCTGTCGATGTCGATGGATGAGTTGGAGAGGTATAGACAGGGAGTGTTCTATACCGAGTACATCATAGCGGGGGCCGCTTATGATACTTTCTTGAGGATGAGGCTGAGGAGCCCACAGGTGCAGCACAGGGAGGGCGAGGTCCCAGGACGTCTCCGAGATCTCCCGATCTCACGCGCTAGGTTGGCGTACGAGGGGCTGGATGGTTCGCGCAGGCGACTTGTGATCCCGCTCCCGGATGAGCCGAGACCACGATATAGGGCTGACCCCAATGCTTCGGTGAGCACCTTTTTTTTTTGGTTTTCTGCATTTGATAGTAGCATTCTGCAAATGTTGCATCTGTACTTTCTGCTTGTCTTTTGACGACTTTCCTGGTTCGCAGGTGTCTGTCCGTACGTACAACGACGCTATGAGGCTGGTGGACGGGTGGGCCGCCTACGCTAGGAGGCTCGTGGAGTTCATGCGGTGCAGTTCCCGGAGGAGCGTGGATGTCCGTGAGCGGGGGCCGTCTAGGTCAAGAGGTTCGCCTGCTCCCACAGCTGGTGGGGAGGACTTTGCACAGGGATTTGGCCAGTTTGCGGGTGGAACGGCTGGATTTGGAGCGCCTTCTTCTGCTCACTCGGGGTGCGAGAGGGGAGAGTCCTCGAGTTCGCATACTCCGTGGAGGCCTTTCGCGTATTTCCGCTTGGAGGAATTCGGCGAGTTCCTGTTTGCGACGGATCCGGCAGCGGCAGAGCAGTATGTCGAGTGCTCGGATGACGAGCAGGACTCGGAGTAGTCCTGTTTTTTTTCTTACTGCTTTGTTTAGACAAAATGCATGTATTGTCAGGAACAATTTGATTTGAACTGTATTCGAAAAAGGCGCCCGTGGGGCGGAACCTGTACTTCGCACATTTATTCTGTGATCACCTTCTGTTATTTTCGGCAAATAAGGAAGTAGGTTAATCAAAAATAAATAAAATGAAAAACGCATTAAAAATTGAACGGGTCAAAAATTAAGCCTATATGCACTGATTATTAATTATTTGCACTGTTGCACGAGCCCGGGGTGGAAGGGATATTGATATTGATTGAATGAAACCAGGGCGACGCAGTTTCATAAGGATGAACAGGAGTTATTTTGGAAATGTTTCCAATTTAGGGGCAAATTTAGCCGCAGAGTTGACCAAGTCAATCGCAGAGGGAGTCCGGCCGAACTAGGAGTGAATTTCCGCATTCTTTAAATTGCGCTTCACTTTGCAATTGGTTAAGAACTCGCGCATTGTTTTTGATCATTCCGTCGAATTCTCTCAAACTTCCAAGGTTTCCTTCATTCTTTATGGCTCCCTTTCCCAAGTTATCGTCTCGGATGCAAGAGCGATATTTGGACAACTTTCGCCGTGGGTACGGAACCACACGAGGCGTAACAAAGGGTTTTTCGAAGGTCAGCATGGGATTAAATCTGTTTGGGCTTTGAAGGAGCTCATGCGCGATTGGGATCTTTCGAGAGCCGCGTCTCGCTTCGGGACGTACGGAGGAATGTGTACAGCTTTTCGTACAACAAAGTCACTCCTACGTTTGAAGATTTCCGGGCCATTCGGGAGGACCCGAGACGGAATGCCTAGTTCTTCCGTATGCCGGTGGCATGGCCACCGTTGAGAAGCTAGTGTCTTTGTTTGGTATCTCGGGCCGGAGAAGCATATGGGATGCCGATACAGATACCGATTATGTTGACATTTCGGGACCGCCCGAAAGATTTGCCTGAGCCGAGGGGAGCGTCTTTTCGTGGGACGCATTTGCTCGTGCGCGATTGCTACTCTGTTCACATTCACGTCTCGGGTGTTTGCCATCACAGTGTACCGGACCTCGGTGAGGCAAAGTGCCGGAGCGGGGGAGACATCGTGCCGCCGGTCTTGGGCGAGACGTTCCTGGGCATAGGCCGGATGGCGACCGGTAGCCGATACATGTGGGGAGGGAGTCCCGCTATGCTTACCATGTGGTTGAGGGAGAGACTGCAGATGATGCCTGAGGTGCCAATGTCTTGTGACGCTTGTTCCTTCTCTCGACGTCCTCTGGTGATAGGGGCGATCAGGCCGAGCTGGGGCTCTGGATGGCCAGACTCCGCACGCATCACTTGCGATGGTGGGTTCCCCACTGGAAGTTACAGACTTGTCGGACCACTCAGGAGGGTCTCGTTAGTTGTCGAGTGCCGGGTTGTCTCGCACGTCTTTCTACATTCCATCGTTGGTTCTGCGACATGCACGGATGGAGCAGTGCCACCGATCGATTTGAGTTATGCTGCTACCTTTGAGGTGGGATCTTTGCAGATGGAAGATCCTTCGACGCTATTGCTGCTCACACGGTGGTGGCAATACACTTCCTTTCCTGCCAGGGTTCTCTTTCATCGGAGAGAGGGCATTGTTCTGTCGACGCAGTATCTGAACTGGTACGAAGAGTGTTTGGGGGAGGCACAGATGTCTATCTTGTGGAGACGGAGTGAGCTGTTGGGTGCTGTCACCTAGACAGCTCGACCTTGAGGAGGGCCGAAGCAAGGGCTAACCCCGGGAATCGTATCGGCGATGCCATGGTTGATTATGAGACAAATGCTGATCGGGAGGCCAATCAAAGCACTGTTATGATGGCTCGAAGCGAGGCGGCTCGAGACAGAGCTAGAGAAAGGGCTGCGTTGATAGCCACAGGCTTGACGGAGGCATCGGGAAGAGTCCCTGAGCCAGGTAGAAGGCCTACCGGAATATTTCCTGCGAAGGTGAAAAACACTCGCCGCGGGAAAGGGAAGGGGAAGAAGGATGAAGGACCAAGTACGGGAAACTAGGTTGACCTTGCCGTCCAGAGTATCCACCCATTGTCATTGCAGACACATTAATTGATTAATGTTTTATTGTAGTTTTGCTAGCGTGTAGCGAGTCAAGAGTTGACCGTGCTTGAACTCATCAAACAATGTTTTAACCGTTATGAATTTGTAGGTTAAATGAAAAGAGTTTTTCGAAACACAAGCAATTGATGCTTATTGTATTTTTTTTTTGTTTTTGAGACCGAACCAATGATGGCTGCCTACGTTCCCCTTTTACAATAGGACTAAGGGGCTTAGGTCACCGTAGTTCGACACTTTTAGGTGAATTTGAGAAAAATAAAGACAAAAGAAGTGTGACCCTGTTTTTTACCTGGATCATTAGCAGGAATGTATCCAGTTGGGTATTACTCTTTTAGCACTTTAATTTTACTGAGGGGTGGTGTATGGGGAAGGAGATTTGACTCGTGCTCTTCCTCAAACGAAGTATCTGCGGAGCTTGCTTCCGTTCACGGGGTTAACGAAAGGGTTTCCATCCAAGTCTGCTAGCTTCATGACTCCTCCGGAGAAGATTCTTTGTACCACGAACGGTCCTATCCAGGTAGGCTCCCACTTTCCGAGGGGATTGGTCTGCGTAGGAGGCTTTTCCTTTAGCACCCAGTCGCCTTCCCTGATGTCTCGGATCTTGACTTTCTTGTCGAATGCTCGTGCCATTCTGCTCTGGTAGGCTCGAGTATGTTTCATGGCTTTCAATCTGCGCTCGTCGAGTAGAGCAAGTTCGTCGTGACGGCTCTGTAGCCATTCGACTTCATTGATCCCGTTTTCCAAGAGGACTCGGAGGGATGGAATTTCCAATTCCACGGGCAACATCTCTTCCATTCCATAGGTAAGCGCGAACGGAGTCTCCCCTGTGGCGGTTCTGACTGATGTTCGGTATCCCGCAGGGCTAGATGTAGCTTTTGGGCCGGTCCCGACCTCTCGGTGGTCATCTTTTGATTATCATGGCGAGAGTCTTGTTGGCCGCCTCTACCGCACCATTGGTTTGTGGTCTCGTAAGGAGAAGATTTGTGACGTGTGACTCGAATTCGGCCGCAGTTGGTCACAATCTCCTTCGAAGTGGGTCCCATTGTCGGATATGATCTCGTTGGGCACTCCATATCGGCACATGATGTTCTCTCGGATGAACTCGGCCACCTTCTTAGAATACAGTACCTAGTAAGATCTGGCTTCTACCCATTTGGTGAAGTAGTCGACTGCGACTAAGATGAACTCGTGACCATTGCTCCCTGGTGGAGTGATCTTGCCGATGACGTCGATTCCCCATGTGGCGAAAGGCCATGGCGTAGTCATGCAATATAGTTCATGTGGAGGAATGTAATTGAGGTTGGAGAACCGTTGACATTTGTCACAGCTTCGAACGAACTGGATGCAGTCGGTTTCCATCGATATCTAGTAGTATCCCATACGAAGGATGATCTGTATCAATGCTCGGGCGTTCATGTGCGGACCGCAGGTTCCGTTGTGAACTTCGTTCATTAGCTCACAGGCTTTTTCTTTGTTTACACACCGAAGGAGTGGCCCTTGGTGGCGCTTCTTGTACAACATACCCCCCAAAATGACAAAATGGGATGCCAGGCGTTTTAATGCCAACATGTTTTTGGCTTTGATCCCTTCTTTGTATTTTCCATCTTCATTTGTGAAGGAAGCTTCTCCGCTTTGGAGGTACTGGTAAATCTGATTGTACCAGGGTTCGTCGATCGTTTCTTTTTCTTTTTTGATCTCACAGCAATAGGCAGGTGTTTCCCGTCTGCCTATTCTGAGGGGTTTTACTGCTTTCCCATCGGGAATTTCGACAAGAGAGGCGAGGGTTGCCAGGGCGTCTGCGAATCGGTTCCTGTCTCTTGGCAAATAATGAAAAGAGATGTCCTTGAACTGAGCAATGAGCTCCTGCATGTACGCGTGGTACTTCTGGAGGCCAGAATCTACCATCTTCCATTTGTTGGACACTTGATTGATGATCAATGCTGAGTCTCCATATACATCCAGCTCTGAGATGTTGCGCTCGAGGGCGGCTTCCAAACCTTCTGCACAGGCTTCGTATTCTGCTGCATTGTTGGTTGCTTCGAAATTCAGCTTGATAGCTATGGGAGTATGCTCGTCCTTGGGATCGACAAGGAGCATTCCAATACCATTCCCCTTCTTGTTGGCTGCCCCATCGAAGAAGAGTTGCCAGCGGTTTGCGCTGTTGAGTGAGAAGATTTCGTCATCCGGAAATTGCGGATCAGGACCCTTAGGTTCACTGCTCGGGAAGTCGGCCAGCTGATCTGCCATGACTCTACCCTTTGTTGATTTTCTGACCATGTACTTGATGTCGAACTCAGCCAGGAAGAATGACCATTTGGCTAGCCACATTGACAGGGATGGCTTGTCAAAGAGATATCGGACGGGGTCCACTTTGGAGACCAGGAGCATTGAATGCGACTGCATGTAGTGTTTCAGTTTCTCGACTACTCATACCAAGGCGGTACAAGTTTTCTCTGATGCTGAGTAGCTGAGTTCACTTCCTTGAAGCTTCCGGCTTACGAAGTAGATTGCATGCTCAACCTTAGAATCTTTCTGTTCTTGTGCCAGCATTGCTCCGATTGTCTATTCTTGTCATCGGATACAGGAGTAGTGGCTTGTATTCATGTGGCGGGCACTGCACTGGGGGATTCACCAAGTAGGTCTTGATCTTCTCAAAAGCCGTTTGGCACTCGAAGTCGCATTTGATGTCGGCATTCTTTTTCATTAGTTTGAACATGGGCTCAGAGAGATGACAACCGGTTGATGAAGCGACCGATGTACCGAAGTCTTCCCATGAAGCTCTTTACTGTCAGTGGTTTGAGGCGGCTTCATGTCGATGATGGCCTTGATTTTCTTGGGATCGGCTTCGATACCTCTTTCTCGTAACCATGTACCTCGCACCTTGCCGCGCTTGACGCCGAAGGTGCACTTCGCGGGGTTTAGTCTCATGGAGTGCTTTCGAGTCCGTTGAAGAACTTTCTCAGATCCGTCATGTGCCGCATGTCCGATCCTCCGGAGTGGATGATCATGTCGTCAACATATACTTCGATTTCTTTGTGAATCATGTCATGGAAGAGGGTCAGTTGCTCGCCGGTAAATAGCCCCAGCCGTTCTTAGACCGAACGGCATGACCGTGTAACAGCATGTCCCACGGAGTGGTGAAGGCGCCTTGGCTTGATCCTCCTCGGACATTTTGATCTGGTTGTATCCAACGAACCCGTCCACGAAGGACTTTACTTCGAAATTTGCCGTGGTGTCGACCGGCATGTCGATGTTAGGCAAATGGGAAATCATCTTTAGGGCTGGCCTTGTTGAGATCCCGGAAATCCACACAAAGATCTCGACCTTTCCGTTGGCCTTAGTGACCGTCACGATGTTGGAGAGCCAAGTCGGGTACTCAATCACTCGATGAAACCAACTCGGAGCATTTTCTCAATCTCTTCTTTTACTTGCAAGGACCACTCGGCTTGATCTTGCGCAGCCTTCTGTTTGACAGGCTTGGATTCGGGATCCAGGGGAATTCTGTGCTCCACGATTGAGGGATCGAGTCCCGGCATGTCCCGGTATGACCAGCGAAATACGTTAACATACTCCCTGAGGAGGCTTATCGTGGCTTCTTTTTCGCATTGGCGAAGAAACCGCCCACTTGTGTCTCTTTAGGCTCTTGCACTGACCCCAGGTTCACTTTGGTCATAACCTCTTCGGCAGCTTGGGCCGGGTTGTCCTCTTGGTCAACTACACGCTCGAGAACTTCTTTAATGTATTGTTCGTTTAATGTGTCCGCTTCTTTATCAATTGAGTTATTAACGTCTTTTAAGTTGTTTGTTAACTTATCGCTATTAAAGTGGCAATGAGAGGATACTCCGAAAGGTCGACTTTTCATTGAACAAGAACGGAAATACATGATTGGCTACATTATCATAGTCCTCCTGCGTAAGGCCATTGGATGACTCGAGGACCGGACTCGACAAGGACTCGACTCGCAGGGTTTGAGACCGGGTTTAGGGAGTTGTGGGTGCGGGCCCGCCTTGTCTTCCACCCGCCCGGCTTGCCCTCGGTCCGGTGAAAGTTACCCAATTCTTCAAAGGGCATAGCCGGATGCTTGATGAGGGTTCGGGGATCGAGAGACTTGGCTTCGCTGTCCCAATCATGGCGATCATGCTATTTTCTGAGCCTGTGTCAATCGGGTTTGGCACCTCCATGACTTCTTCAAAAAGACTCGTAGAGCCGGTCCACCGAGAGCGTCTTCTATGAATTCCCGGTTCCTTCGCTTTGGAGTTACTATCTCGAATGTGGCCTTGGCGGCTGATCCGAACAATTTGTTTCCCATGGAGAGTACCCCGAGTTGCTCCTCCAAGTCCGGGATTCCCTTGAATGTGTACTCGTGGCCGGATCGTGGTGGCAGCTGGTCCAGTAGAGCTGTGATGTCGAGGAACGCTCCCCTTATCGAATTAGCTTTGAGTCCTCTGAAACGCTTGAGGTCCCGTGCTAGCTGTTCCATTCTTTCTGTAGTCTCGGTGCCGACTATCCTCGCTTCTTTCTCATCTTCATCGGTTCCACCGTCGGTCCCCTCGCCGTTTGCCCGGTTCCGTCGGTCCCCTCGCTGGCTGTCGGTTCCCTTGTCGGTCCCCTCGGTCAGTTTGCCGGTTCCCTTGTCGGTCCCCTCAGTTCTGCTGTCGGTTCCCTTGTCGGTCCCCTCAGTTCTGCTGTCGGTTCCCTTGGTGAAGTAATGAGCGAGGTCAAAGCTGTAAGGCCGGAGATTGGGTGTGCCGTCGGAGGTTCCCCTTTTGTGGGCTACTACCTTAGTGCGGGCGAGCCTTTTATCTTTCTTGATGTCAGCCGGTGTTGGCACGTAGCCAAGCCCCTGGACCGTGGTGTGGTCCTTGACTTCAATAGCTTGGTGTTGGCCTTGTAGCCTTTTGCCGAGCCCCAGTCCTGGGATGAAGTTCATGAGTTTCATCATCCTCATGGCAGGAAGAATCTTGTCGTTAGATAGTGGAAGGTCCACGTGGCATATTTGGATCATGAAGGTCTCCAGAGTGAATCCAGTTAATGCCATGTCGTCATTATGCTTGATTTCTAACACTGGAATGTCGTTGGTGCTGGTCCCCTCGGTGGTGACACTGTCGCCGTAGACTGTGGTTAGCTCGTTGCCTTGCATGAACTTGAGGCAGTGATGAAGGGTGGATGCCACGCCATTGATTTGATGCAGCCAGGGACGCCCCAGGATGGCTGTGAAAGTGATTGGAATGTCCAATACCTGGAATTCGGTGGGGATCATCCGCTTGCCGAACCAGATGTTAAGAGTAGCAACTCCGAGAACTGTACGGGAAGTAGAGTCATAGGCCTTAACAGTGTGGACTGAAGGCTTCAGATCTGTGGGCTTGATGTCAAGCAGGTCCATCATCTTGGCGGGCAAGACATTCATTGCGGAACCTCCGTCTACCAACACGCGGGGAAGGCAATTCTCGTCCAGCTGGACTGTGATGTAGAGCGGCTCATTGTCATCAGCCCCAAATTTTGGAAGGTCCAAATCTGTGAAGGTGATAATGTTGCCATAGTGGATGTTGCCGATCATCTGAATGACTTCATCTGGGGTTGCGTCCACGGGGACCATGGTATGGGCCAGGCTTTCCTCTAGCTTGAGCTATGAGGATAAGAAGAGGTGAGCAGAGACCAAAGGGAAATGTTCGCCTGAGTCTGCTTGAGCTGAGTGAGGATCGGGTCCTCTTTCAGGGAACTTGCGTCTTCGGGCAGACTGGGTTGCGCCGGCTCCGCAGCTTTTTGGTGGCCTTAGGTGGTAGTGCATGAATTTGACCCGATCGGGTTAGAACGCCGACATCGGGTTTAGTCCCTTCGAACAGTGCCGCTCCGAGTTGAGCCATAGTTAGAGGAGGATTCCTCGTAGCCTAGGGCCATATGTCTTCCCTCAACTCATTGACCGTGGATGTATTCCCGAAGCTTCGGCAGCTTGACGGATTCTGTCCCAGGATACTGGCTTAGGTGCCTCGGCGGGGAGGTAGCCTACAGTTTGACGCAGCTGTTCGAATGTCAGTGCACAACAGTGGTTATCGGAGCTGAACTGTGCATTGCTGACCCTCCGAGGGATGTTGGAGAGTTCTCGGCTCAAGCGAACGGTCTCCTTGATCTCTTCACGGTATATCGTGTTCCTTTCCTTCTTGCTGAGCATACCTAGGGCATTCTGGAGTTGGGTCTGGCGATACTCATGGTTTGCTAATTTTCCTCCACTCTTGGCCCAGATCAACTTTCTTGCAGCGGAGCCTGCGTCGAGAGTTAGCGCCTGCGTTTCTTCCCATGTGAGAATAGCCAGTGCTTCTTTGAACTGCGTGCGGCAGTCTAGGTAAACCTCCATTGGGGAGAGTTTTCTCCTTTGTTTTATCTGAGTGGCGGGTATGTCGGAAGGTGAGTACACGGCTTCCCGAACATCTGCCCATGTGACTGGTTGTTGTCCCAGTTGATCGTTTCTGTAAACGAATGCCTCGGTCTGTGGAATTTCCCGGAGTAGTTGCTCGAGACGAATTTCCATCCTCCTCTTGTTTTTAAATAGACCTTCCTCCCTGAGTTGGCCTTTCAATTTGAGTGCGGAAATGATCCGTTCCCATCCTCCCAGGACCCTTGGGAGTCCGGTTTTGTTGACTTCATGCCCGACTTGGAAGAGAATGGTTTCATCGCCTTCGTCGTCGCTTTCACAGAGAACTTGCTTTCCCCGGGGAGGTAAGCGCTGGGATTCATTATGCTGTGTCGTTCCATCTCCTAGGTCATCGGGACCGTTGACCACCCTCGTGTGGCAGAGGGGGTTGGATGAGAACAGACGGTAGTCCAGGAAGTTGCCGTGAGCAAAACCCTTGAGGTCGAACTGGTCTAGAGTGGTCTCTAGCTTTCTGTCTGAAGCTGCCTGTGACACTTTAAGGGCTCGGTCCCTGTCGGTCTTTCGAGCTTGGTCTTCGTCCCAAAGACGACTTTCTTGAGCGGCTAGTTCCATGAGGGCCTTCCTTGCGAGAGCTAAGCAGTCTCCGTAGGTGCGCATCATCTGACTAGTGTCCAGAACCGTGATTACATTCAAATCGCCGAATGGCGGAAACACTTGGATTACGTTGACGAAGGAAGTCGGACTGGGACATTCCATGCGGCCTTCCTTGATCTTGATTACCAAGAAATTTGCCCATATCTGCTTGATTGACCCCACGGGGGTGTTGAATTCTGCAATGTTGACAGTCTCGTGATCTCGCTCGATCGCCAAGTCTATCAGAGCTAGCAGTCGACTGGCAGGATGTCTGAATCCGGGGCCGTGACGGTTGGGAGCAGAACCGAACTGGAGCATGTTGATGCTGAGGTGATCATTTCCAATGTTGGAAGTTGAAGCTGCCTTGCGGGGAAGACCTTCGCAGATGTTTTCGGGGTGGCTGCCGGAAGCGTTCCCGAGGTTGATCTGACTCGTAGCAGGGTGAGGAGCTTGGTCTCCTTCGCTGTTGCCCTTGGCCTTGGCGGCGCTTGAGGGTATAAGCTTGACTGACGGCACGGGTCGGTTGCCACTGGGGCTGGTACTCGGAAGTAGTGATGAGCTCTGAGCTCGCTTGGCCAGGGCCTCATTTACCATGAGCAGGCAGTCGTCGAGGGTAACTTTGGCATTGCAGAATCTGACGATAAGGACCGGATCCTTGGTATCATCGGGATATCTGGAATAGATGATGTTGACGAAGTCGTCGTCAGCCACTTGATAGAGGGATTCTTTGTCGTGTGAACCAGTTGCTTCCAATTGTCAGATAGCCGCCTGTACTAGACGTTGAGCTTGACAATTTCCATTGTATTGGAGCCTTGGTCGTAGGTGACCTGATCGGAAGGAGTGCCATCTTTAAAACTGAGCATGTGAATGCAGAGGTCTGCCCGCGGGTCTGCCGCGTCCTCGACTCCGGAGAGTCCTGATTCGTCGTCATCTGACGGTTCAACCCAAACGTAGGGACGTATTGCGTCCGGGTGCGTTGCTGGAGCTGCTAGGAAAACGTCATGCCCTTCATTGGAGAAGAGGGGTGCAGCGGGTAGTTCCTCGTGGAGGACATCCCATACGACTTCCATGCATTCATCACGAGAATGACGATGCTTGTTGACCTTTATCACGCAGATCTCTTCGCCTGGCGGGGCCAAAGAGTTGGTTTGAAGAATGCTGACGAATCTCCGATTGGAGACTGGGGGTTTATGTGCCCGCATCATGGCGATGTTCAGTGTTTCTTTCCAATCTGCCTCCAAATGTTGGAAACGACAGTTGAACTTGATGTATCGGACTGCTTTAGGGTCTGCCTGCTCGAGTACGTTTACATAATTAGCATCTCCGGACTCTGAGGGATTCTGATGAGATTTGCCCCGGTAGTCCCTTGGTTGATTCGAAGGAGGTAACCCCGGTGCCTGAGTACGGACACGCTTGGCTATTGTCTCGGCTTCGTTCCCTATGAGGAAACTGTCCCCTCGGATGACTTCGAGATCTCCCTGCCGGTTAATGAACTTAACACACTGATGGAGAGTGGAAGCTATGGCTTTCATGTGATGTAGCCAAGGGCATCCCAACAGAGCCGTGAATTCGGATGGAATGTCCATTACGTGGAATTTTGCTGGCACCATTTGGGTTTCGAACCAGAGTTCCAAAGTTACCGTCCCCAGGATGGGACGAGACGAGCTGTCATAGGCCTTGATAGTCCGAGTAGACGGGATCAGATGGCTTTCGTTGATACGGAGGGCTCGCATCATGCTGAGAGGGAGAACATTAACGGCTGACCCGTTGTCTACCAATACTCCGGGGAGTGTTATGGTATTGAGCTTGAGAGTGATGTACAGAGCTTCGTTGTGCCCCGAGGCATCTCTCGGTAAGTCTTCATCACAGAACGTGATCATACTGCCGTACAGTCGGGAATCGTAGATCTGGTCTCTATCCGGAGAAGGAGAGTCATCAAGCCATCCATTTCCTATCTTCCTTTTGCGAGGTAAAGCCTTCGCTGGAGCCTCGGGATTGTGTTGAGGCTGTTTGTGGCGGTTGCCTCCCTTGGTTAGCACGTTGATCAAGTGCGAGTGCCAAGCTGACTTTGATCTTCCTTTACCGGTCCGAGCTCAGAAGCTGGACAAATTGAATCTTGGCTAATCCCGCGGGGGGTTAGGCTTCTGACTGGCAGTAAGATTACCAAGATCTAAGGTATTCTGATGTCCCAGGGTCTGAGCTCTGTTGTCAACAGGACTTTTCGGCTTTCCCATCCCCGCTTGCTCTAAAGCCGCATGGCCTCGGAGAAAGAGAGGACTGGCCGGAGTACAAGCACGTAGTAGTCGAACCTCCCGTAAGGCTCTCCGAGTGTACCTACACCGGTGTCTCCACTTCGTATCTTTCTCTCGCTCTGTTGAGAGGACTTCTTCTTCGTTTTCTCGGAGGATTGCTCGGACCATATCTTGGGACTCGTACTCCCGAGCGGCGGGCGATCACAAACATCGTAGCTGATGTGGACATTTGATGAGGACCCGACTGGAAGAGGCGGAGAAACTGGTTCTGTGGCAATCTTCTTGGGCACCCACTCAATGGAATTCACGCTGTTATTGTTCGGAAAAGGGTTTTCGACTGTATTGGGCCCATGGGGATGCTCCAATTTGCCTTCTTCTATCAAGTTCTGGATTTCGTATCGTAACCCCAAACAGTTGTCTGTGGTATGGCCGTGATACTGATGGAAGGCGCATTATTTGCTCTTGTCCGCATTGGCTACGGGATTTTTGGGTTTGTAATTTGCAACGGGTTTAAGGAGACCTTCCTTGATTAACCCTTCCAGCATCTTGCTCAGTGGCATGTCTAACTTGTCGAAGTGTACGGCAGGCTGCTTCTGAGTAGAATTGTTGCATTGCGGGACTGGGTTTCTGTTGCCCGACTGTTGTCCCTGATGGATGTAGTTGACAGACGTATCTTTCCCTTTGCCGGGGGCCGGTGCGGGATTGAATGCAACTGCTGAGCGGTATCTGTATGGCTGTGCAGTAGCCAACTTTTCCTTGAGATCCTTCTCGAACTGTGAGCCGGCATTGACCATGGCCCGGAGATCTGGGAAGAAATGATGACTAATGAGAGTTCTGATGGACTGTCTTAAGCAGGACTTGAAGATCCGCATCTGTTCATCCTTGGAGAGTGGCTCCATGATCTCGGAGAGTTTCCAACTCTACCTCTTGTAGAATTCTCCGATGCTTTCATCCGCTTTCTGTTCAGTGGTGATTAAGTCCTCACGACTTGTTTCCCACTCTAAGTTGGATTGGTACCATTCCAGGAAGATGTTACTAATCTGATCCCAGGTGTGGCGATCCGCAGGCTTGACCCTCAGAAACCATCGTAACGCTGAACTCTTGAGCGTATGCTGGAAGTGGTCGGCCATTTGCTGGAGGGTTGCTCCTTTTGCTCTCATGCCGAGAACGTAGGTGTCGACGTGCGTTTGAGGACATTCGGTTCCGTCGAATCGGTCCATCTCCGGCATTCTGAACTTGGCAGGGAGAGGCGTGACCATTCCCGGATCCGTGGACTTGAGCGTTTCCTGCTTTGAGCTGCTCATGGTGGCTTTCAGGTCTTTCATCTGCTCGACCATCCAGGCTAAGGTTGGGTCCAGTGGTGGACTGTGAGGCTCGGCGCCGGGTGCTACCACGTGAGCGGTAGTGATTGGAGGTGGAAGGCTTGATATATGTGGGTATATGGGAGCCTTTTCTGAACTGTATCGGGGTTTGTCCCCGGTGTTTTGGGATTCGTGTATAGGCAATGGGACGAACCCGGGAGGGTATTGAGGGATATTGGCATCCTGAGATGGTCCAGCGATGCGCTGGTGGTATTGAGTGATAGGAGTAGCACTGGGCTGGCCAAAAATGACAGGGTTGCCCTGAGAAGTAGCAATGTGGAGCCTAGGTCGGTTGTTTCCTTGGTTGGAAGTCATCCCGTAAGTTGGCGGGGGAGGAACCTGGTTGAAGGCTTGGTGAACTGGTTTAAGGGAATCGTCATCCTCGACCAGGACAAAAGTACCGTCTGACTGGGGGATAGCTCCTATACCTCGCTCATTCAGAAGCTGTACCACGAAATTCTGCTGATCTTCTTTCTGCCTCTTGTGAACCTCACAAGCCCGGATGGCTTCTTCCAATGTCATATCTGTTACCGGTGGCGGGGGTCCGTCCCCATCACGATTTCTCAGTGAGCTAGACATGTCGGAAATTCTGGCTGAGGGAACTGAGGGAACCGAAGAACTGTCTGACGCTGCCGTAACGGTGATCCGACAAGGCGCTGACCCGGAAATCTGAACCACTTTCTGCTCGCTGCAGGGAACGAAAGGAAGGGTTTAGGCTTCGGAAAGGGGTATTTGGATCAAGGTTTCGGGCTTGAACAATGTGCAGTTACCGATTAATGTTTACTTAAAGCGTGTTTTCTCAGAGTCCTAATTGGTTGGAAAAGAGCGAGTCTTCTTTTTCGCAACTAATCCTAGAGCTCTAATCAGTGGATCTCGTCACTACGCTTATAAGCCCCTCGTTTCCATTGTAGATCATCTTTCTCAGGACGGACTATCCCGAGCGAGGTCTGATAAGGCAAGCGAGTTCCACCGACAAAGGAAAAAATGAACTTAAGGCTAGCTGATCATGCAAACTTTCAACGTATGTGACGCACGGGCCACAGTCGAAGTCAACGTCCTTAAGTTAAGGCGGGGATCGTGCCAAAATTTTGGCATGACCTCTCCTGACTCACTTGTGCGAGAGACCTTAGCTTTTGGCGTTGGCCAAGTTATGGCTGGCACGGTACATACGACGAGGTTTGGTGACACGGTGTCACATTGAACCTTCGGGTATATTTTTCGGCAGAGCTCCGCGTCAAAGTCAAGGCTGAAGAGCGCGAGACTTCGGGTCAGGAACGACCTTCGGTCTCAACCTCTCGAGCTTGACTCGGAGCGGGGCCCGGCGTAAAAAAACATACACTTAGGCTTTATGACACGAGCTAGGCCAAAAACCAACCGGGGTCTTAGACAAAGTGTGATACAAAGAGTGCATGGCTTACACGGGCTAGGATGGGATGTTTGGGATGACCCCGTGTGCCCCCGAAAGGCATCTGGCAGGCCAATCGGGGTGCAACTGATAAGGCCATCCCGGGTTAGGGGTTGTAGTGTGCAGTGTTCCGAGGCAGCAAGTGCACGTGGAGTGCGGTGTTCCGAGGCAGCAAGTGCGCGTGGTGTGCGGTCACTAAAATTCTTTTTTTTCTGAGTAAAACAGAGATTTTCAGAATGTGTCTTAAAGAATTTATGATGCACAGTTCAAAATATAGCATGAAAATCAAACATGAATG
This sequence comes from Adenophora triphylla var. japonica, assembly GCA_022495995.1. Lineage (NCBI taxonomy): Eukaryota > Viridiplantae > Streptophyta > Magnoliopsida > Asterales > Campanulaceae > Adenophora > Adenophora triphylla. The sequence goes on along the minus strand of JAFEMH010005833.1, from coordinate 107,027 downwards.
GGGATGCACAAACATGGTAAGATTTTGGAAAGTTGACAATGTAATGCCTTTTGAAACAAAAACCGTTCGAGGTTTAAAGGAACTCACACACACTAAAACGAGGAAGGGTAAACGAAAGTTTGACCCACGGAATGCTTTTTTGAAAACATCGTCAGTTTTGAAAAAAGTATCTTTTCCCCAGCGGAGTCGCCAACTGAAATTACCCGAGATTTCGCGCGGGCGCGAAACGCGGTTGTCTTTCGCGGAGGGTTGGTGTCTGAGACCTCGCTTCATGGGAAGGAAAAAATGAGGAGTCGCCACGCGGTTTTTGTATTTTGAGCCCAAATGTTGAGAAACGGCTTTTGAAAATGGTGTCGTTTTTATTGGTAGCAAAAACTTAGGAAAAGGCTTTGAAAACAGGGGATCATTTTTATTGGTAGCAAAAACGAGTAAAAAGCTTTTTTAGTACCAGAGATTGTTAGGTTCGGAGGTCACGTTACGTTTCGGGAAGAGTATTACGAGATCACCCGAAACGCCTCGTATGACGAGTATTTCTACCTTTCTCGAAAACGTGTGTGTGTGTTTTTTGAAATGGGGGCTTGAATGACAAGTTTAATCTTGGTTTGAATGTCAAACGTTGATTAGGTGACTTTGAAAAGGCGAGCGTTTGAATGACAAACGTCGGTTTTGAGACGGAAATGAGCGTTTGCGTGGCAAACGTCGATTTGAGCTTGAAATGAGCGTTTGCGTGGCAAACGTCGATTTTGAGTTTGAAAAGGAGTTCGAAGGTCGAACTCCGGTTTTGAACCGGGCGTGTCATTGTTAACGATTTTTACGGGAAAAATGCGTATTAAATGATTTTAAGTGTCAAATGGCGGCTTTTAGTTTGAAGATGAGCGTTTGGAGGCCAAACGTCATTTCGCGCGTTTTGAAAGAGAGTTCGAAGGACGAACTCCGGTTTTGAACCGGGCATTACATTGTTAACGATTTTTACGGGAAAAATGCGTATTAAATGATATGCGATCAACGAATCGGGTTGCGACTCGGACTTAGAAAAGTAAATACTATCACGATCCAAATGGGTCGGACTTTGTAAATGACAGTATTTAAAGCAGTATCAACGGAATCAAACGATCCGGAATTGTAAATGACGATCAACGAGGCCAATCGGCTCGGAATTGTAAATGACGATCAACGATGCCAATCGGCTCGGAATTGTAAATGACAGAAAGTAAATGACGATCAACGGATCAATCGATCCGGAATTGGTAAATGACGTAAAAGTAAACGGAACGGGGTTGGAACGCCGTTTTAACTAGTGATTACTTCTCTTACGGAAAGAGAAGAGGATCGAGGGGCTAAAACGTATCGGACCCCGTTAGACGGAGGCGTCTACATATCAATAACGTTGTTCGAAACGGTTATAGCAACTGGCGCGTAAACCGAGACGAAATGAGAGATTTAGAGAGAGGGAGTTATACCTATGGCTAGGTTCGACTCCTTTGGCTCGAAAGGTGTGTACGGGACACGAAAATTAGTTCGAAAGGGTGTTTCGAAGTGATGAGGGGCGTATTTGATCGAAATACGGAAGTTTCACGCGAATCGAGGCAAACGGGAGCTCGGGAAGGGGTGAAATCAGTTTGGGCCGAAGGTAGAGTGAATTTTGGGGTAAAAATGTTCCTCCTTTTGGCTTTGACAGCCACTTCTATTTATAGGTGAAAATTGCAGTAGGAGTCCGGACGGACTTGGACTGTTTTTCAGGGTTTTGGGGTATTTTGGAATTCTGAGGGGCTTGCTGGCAATTTCAGGAAATTTGCACAGGGAGTCCGGCCAGACTTTGACTGAAATCCAGGGGGATTTTGGTCTTGTCAGCTTGATTTGTGATTGAAAGGTGACGAGAGTATTTTGGTCTTTTCAGCTTGATTTGTGATTGAAAGGTGATGAGAGGGCTGTGGCATGGCTGCCACGTGTCCCATGACTCACCCTTTACATGGGAGTTCGTTCCCCGGTCCCGGTTTTGTCCGTTTTTTAAAATAACAGTCCGGAAAATGTCCGAAATGCCCCCGGAAAGTGCCGAAAAGTGCGTTTTTCAGGGAAAGCCATACTTTTACGTGAGATGACACGTGTCAAGTACGCTTCAACGTCGGGATGCACGGGGCAGTCCCGGGACGTCTCGTTGGCATGGCAACGGGGAGTTTAACGAGTTCCGGTTAACCTGGAGCGGGCCAGTTAACGGATTTCGGTTAACTTTCTGACGGATTTTGACGATCCGGATTTGGGTACTTACAACCCCGTTAGACGGAGGCGTCTACATTTCAACAACGTCGTCCGAAATGGTTGTAGCGACTGGCGCATAAACCGAGACGGAACGAGAGTTTTAGAGAGAGAGGGAGCTACCTATGGCTAGGGTCGGCTCCTTTGGCTCGGTGGGCGTATACGGGATACAAAAGTGTGTTTGGAACTGTGTTTTGAAGTGGCGGGGGTTGTATTTGATCGAAATACAGAGTTTACACGCAAAATGAGGTAAAACCGAGGCACGGGAGGAGGGAGACCAGTTTAGGCCGTGGGGTATTTGGTTAAAGGGAGTAATTTTTGCTTTGACAGCCTCTGTATTTATAGGTGTAATTTCAGCATGAGTCCGGATGGACTGAGGGTGAAATCCAGGGGGTTTTGTGAAACTTTGGAAATTGGAAGGACTTGCTGACAATTCCAAATTTCCTGCAAATGAGTCCGACCGGACTGAGACTGCATACCAGGGGTATTTTTGTCTTTTCACTTTGAATTTGATTGAAAGGTGATGGGGAAGCTGTGGCATGTGAGCCACGTGTCCCATGACTCACTAGGCTCGTGGGAGTTCGTGCCATATTTCCCAGTTTTGTCCGTTTTTAAAATAACAGTCAGGAAAATGTCTGAAATGCCCCCGAAAAGTGCCGGAAAGTGTGTTTTTCAGGGAAAGCCGTAATTTTACATGCAACGACATGTGTTGAGTATGCTCTGATGTCGGAATGCGAGGGGAAGTCCCGGGACGTCTCGTTGGCTTGGCAACGGGAAGCTTAACGGGTTCCGGTTAGCCTGGAGCGGGCCAGTTAACGGATTCTGGTTAACTTTCTAACGGATTTTGACGATTCGGATTTGGGTACTTACAGCTGGCTTTCAAGTCTTTCATCTGTTCGACCATCCAGGCCAAGGCTGGGTCCAGTGGTGGATTTTGAGGCTCGGTGCCGAGTGCTGCCATATGAACGGCAGTAATTGGAGGCGGGAGGTTTGATATATGTGGATATATGGGGGCCTTTTCTGGACTGTATCAGGGTTTGTCCCCGGTGTTTTGAGGTTCGTGTATAGACAACGGGCTGAACCCGGGAGGGTATTGGAGGATATTGACATATGTTTGAGATGGTCCATTAGTGCGTTGGTTATACTGAGTGATGGGAGTAGTACTGGCTTGGGCGTATATGATAGGGGTGCCTTGAGAGTTGGCAACATGAAGCCTAGGTCGGCTGTTTCCTTGGTTCGAAGGCATCCCGTAAGTTGGCAGGGGAGGAACCTGGTTGAAGGTTTGAGGGGTTGGTCTGGAGGGCTCATCGTCCTCGATCAGAACAAAAGTACCGTCTGGCTGGGGGATAGCTGCTATACCTCGCTCATTCAGAAGTTGTACCACGAAATTCTGCTGATCTTCTTTCTGCCTTTTGTGAACCTCACAGGCCCGGATGGCCTCTTCCAAGGTCATATCTGTTATCGGTGGCGGGGTTCCGTTCCCATCACGATTTCTCGGTGAGCTTAACATGTCGGAGAGTCTGGCTGAAGGAACTGAGGGAATCGAAGAACTGTCTAATGCGGCCGTAACTGTGACTCTGGCGAGGCGCTGACCCAGAATTCTGAATCACTTTCTGCTCGCTGCAGGGAAAGAAAGGCAGGGTTTAGGCTTCGGAAAGGGTATTTGGCTCAGGGTTTCGGGCTTGTTCAATGTGCAGTTACCGATTAATGTTTACTTAAAACGTATTTTCTCAGAGTCCTAATCGGTTGGAAAAGATCGTGTCTTCTTTTTCGCAACTAACCTAAGGCTTGAATCAGTGGATCTCGTCACTACGTTTATAAGCCCCTCGTTTTTCACCTGTAAATTGTCTTCCCGGGATGGACAATCCCGAGCGAGGGTCCTATAAGGCAAGCGAGTTCCACCGACAAAGGAAAAAGTAAACTTAAGGCTAGCAGGTCACGCAAACTTACAACGTATGTGACACGTGGGCCACGAACGAAGTCAACATCCTTAAGTTAAGGCAGAAATTGTGTCAAAATTTCGGCATGACCTCTCCTGACTCGCTTGCGCGAGGGGTCTTAGCTTTTGGCATTGGCCAAGTTGTGGCTGGCACGGTGCATACATTGAGGGTTTGGTGACACGGTGTCACATTGAACCTTCGGGTATGTTTTTTGGCATGGCTTCGGGTAGGGAACGACCTTCGGTCTCAACTTTTAAGTTTGGCTTGTGAGGGAGACCGGCGTAAAAAACATACACTTGGGCTTTATGACACGTACTAAGCCAAAAACCAACCGGAGTCTTGGACGAAGTGTGACACAAAGAGTGCATGGCTTACACGGGCTAGGATGGGCTGTTTGGGACGACTCCGTGCGCGCTCGAAAGGTGTCTAGCAGACCAACCAAGCTGCAACTGAACGGTCATCCCGGGTTACGGGTTATAGTGTACAGTATACCGAGGCAGCAAGTGCGCGTAGTGTACGGTGTACCGAGGCAGTAGTGCAAGTAGTGTACGGTCACTAAATTCTTTTTTTTTAGTAAAACATAGACTTTCAGAATGTGTTTTAAAGAATTTATGCGCAGTTCAAAATGTAGCATGAAAATCAAGTATGAACGGGAATGCACGAACATGTTATGATTTTGGATGCAAATGCAAAACACATTTTCCTTTTAGTTTCGTTTCAAAAACCGTTTGATTTTTTGAACAACACACGCACACAAAAACGAGGAAGGGTAAACGAAAGTTTGACCCACTGAATGGTTTTTTGAAAACGACGGCATTTTTGAAAAAAGTATCCTTAGTCCCCAGCGGAGTCGCCAACTGAAATTACCTGGGATCGCGCGCGGGGAAACGCGGTAAGTGGTTTATTTCACAAGCTTGGGACCTTGCTTAAGGAAGGAGAGGAGTCGCCACGCGGTTTTGTATTTTGAGCCCAAACGTTGAGAATGGCTTTGAAAATGTGTCGTTTTGTATTTTGAGACCAAACTTTGGAAATGGCTTTGAAAATGTGTCGTTTTGTATTATGATCCCAAACTTTGGAAATGGCTTTGAAAATGTGTCGTTTTGTATTATGAGCCCAAACTTTGGAAATGGCTTTTAGGACCAGAGATTGTTAGGTTCGGAGGTCACGTTACATTTCGGGAAGAGTGTACGGAGGTCACCCGAAATGCCTCATATGACGAGTCTTTCTACCTTTCTCGAAATTGTGTGTGTGTGTGTGTGTGTGTTGCATTTTTGAAAAGGGGGCTTGAATGACAAGCTTAATCTTGGTTTGAATGTCAAACGTTGATTTATATAAAAAAAAAAAAAAGCGAGCATTTGAATGACAAACGTCGATTTTGAGATTTTTTTAGAAAGAGGGTGTGAGGGACAGGTTTAAATCTTTAGTTTGAGTATCAAACGTTGATTTTAAGGAAAAGAGCGTTTGAATGTCAAACGTCGATTTTTGAGTTGAAGATGAGCGTTTGGATGCCAAACGTCACTTTTGCGCATTTTGAAAAGGAGTTCGAATGACGAACTCCGGTTTTGAACCGGGCATTACATTGTTACCAATTTTATGAAAAAAGGCGTTAAATGACATGCGATCAACGAGTCGTTTTGCGACTCGGACTTTGATAAATAAATACTATCACAAGCCAAACGGCTCGGACTGGTAAATGACAGTATTTAAAGTACGATATCGATAGAATCAAACGATCCGGACAGTAAAGGTGCGATCGACGAGCCAAACGGCTCGGAGTTGTAAAGGTGCATAATTTAAATGACGGTATCGACGGATCAAATGATCCAGATTTTGCAAATGACTATCACGAACCAAACGGTTTGGACTGTAAAGTTGCGATCGACGAGCCAAATGGCTCGAACTGTAAATAACATAAACGTAAAAAAACGGGGCCGGAATGCCGTTTTAACCCGAAATTACTTCTCTTACGGGAGGGATGATGATTTTGGTGTAAAACGTATCGAACCCCATAGACGGCGTTACGTCTACATTTCAATGACTTTGACCGAAACGATTATGGCGTTTGACGCGTAAATCGAGGCAAAATGAGTGTTTAGAGAGAGAGATTGTTACCTATGGCTAGGGGTTGACTCTTTAACTCAATTGACGTATATGTGATACGGTTTGGTGTTTGGAAGGGTGTTTTGAGTTTGTTTGGTTCGTGTTTGGTCGGAAAACAAGGTTTTCACGCAAATCGAGACAAAATGGGGCTCGGGAGGGGGTAGATCAGGCTAGGACCGTGGGGTTTGTGAAGAGAGATTATATTTTTTCCTCTTTTGAAATGTTTTGACAACCCTTGTATTTATAGGGTGAAATTGCAAAACAGTCTGGACGGACTTTCCTTCAATTTCAGGAGGTTTTTGGTATTTTGGAAAGTTGGAGGACTTGTTGGCAATTTTGGCTTTTCAAGCAAAACAGTCCGGACGGACAGTCATTCAATTTCAGGGGCATTTTGGTCTTTTCATCTTGGAATTTGATTGATTATACCACTCTAACAATCAATTAGAAAGGGAAAGGAAGATTACCTTGTATGAAGAGATTCGGACAGAGTTTCAACTCAAGTTTAGAGTCGAACCTTGACACGAATAGAGCTTCACCTCGGTCCTTGATTCGGGCTTTGATGTTTGTTGATCAACAAGGTTGATAAACAAACTTTAGATGATTTTGGGGTGGTTTACAGGAATCTTTCAGGGAGAGAAACCAGTAAATGTAGGGGTTTTTGACTGAAAAGTCTGGGATCCGAAATACTAAAAGTCTTCAAGTATTTATAGGTATTGGAGAGGTGAAGGTGGAGAGGTAAAATACCCTGGGAAGGTTCCAGAACCAAAATTCTATTGGATGACCGAATTGATAAGGTTTTATCAAGAAAGACGTTGAAATCGATGAGGAAACTGGCTTCTGCACGTCTGCAGGGGATTAGTATCGCGCGAGACACGTACGTTCCGCACGGGACAAGGCTTCTAGTGGACAATTTTGTCCTTCCCTCATTATCTCGTATGCAGTTTAGTCCAAACTAGCGGTCGTTAGTCAAAACTTAACGAAACATGACGAAATGGTGGATTTCTACTCTTGACTCAAGGCGAGACTTAGAGTGGTATTAATCTACTCCGATGGGTTCAGAATGGGGTGTCTACAATATGCCCTTCCCCCACCTCCCAAATACTTTGTTGTGTGATATCAGGGATCACCTTAACAACATCATTCCAGATATGAGAGGACACCGTAGAAGGCTGACTATGGAACTTATCTTCCATAAATTTTGCCCATAAAGACTTACCTTGAATAGCAAACCAAGCTAATTTGTCTATCAAAGCATTAATGATGTCTTCCAGTCTTCTATTGCCCAATCTACCATCCACCTTTGGACTATGTAGACTTTAGACCAAGAAATCTAATAAGCCCTCACTTCACTACCATTATTCCACAGGAATGAAAAAAACAAGTTGTTCAATTGATTGATTACTGCATTGGGATGTTTTAGTACCCCCATAGGGGATGCTAGTTAACACATAATTAAGCAAAGTCAATTTTACCACCCATGCTTAACAACCTAGTCTTCCAACCCCTACTCTTTTGGATATGATTTTCTCCAAGTTTGCTAAGTATTCCCTTTACATTTTGCCTTTAAACAAAGGAACTCCCAAATATTTCATTGGGTACTATGCTTGTTGACAACCAGACATTTTGGATATTTTACCCCTATCCCATCTACTAACATGAGTTGTTGTATAAAAGCCACTCTTTTCCAGATTGATAAGTTGCCTAGAATACCTTTCATACCTGCTTAGTAACTTCTTTAAACCTTTGATTGATCTCTATTTACCAATTCAAATAATTACCATATCATCTACATACAACAAATGGGTAATCACACCTCCACCTCTGCCATAATTATAAGGCTTGAAAATACCATCATGTATAGCTCTCTTGAAATTCAAAGAGAGTCTCCTGAGCTAGGATGAATAACAAAGGGGAAAGAGGTACCCCTTGCCTGACCGCTCTTGTTTATTCAAATTAACTATATGATTTACCTTCTATCCTAATGGAATATCTATTCCATTGTAAAATTATTCTAATCAAATCTATGGAGTTATCATCAAAACCAAAACCAATAAGAGCTCTTATAATAAAATCCCATTCCAGTCTGTCATAAGCCTTGGATATATCTAATTTTAACACCAGATTATGACCAGCCACCATTCTATCAATTATGTGGACAAGTTCATGTGATAGAGCCACATTTTTTTGTATACTCCTCCCTCTCACAAAGCCTGCTTGTTCAATAAAAATCAAAGTGGGGAGGAAATTAGCCAAGTTTCAAGGTTATTATTTTAGATTGTACTTTGCTAAAAAAAAGTACAAAGAATTATTGGCCTCAAATCCTTAAAGTTTTTTGGTTTCTCCACCTTTGGAAGTAAAACAATGACATTAGATACAAAGCCTCTATCCATTGGAATTTGATGTATTTCTAGTGTTTTCGTAAGTGTAGGGCTGGAGTGGAAATTATGCAGAAAAAGGGTTCAAATAAAATAGTCATATATCACTTCCCAACTAGCCTAACTGATATGTTATTAACACTCATGCAAACATGTTATAAGGACCTCGAGAATTCCAAAGTAATTCTATAAATGTCTCCTAAGTTGATAACAATGATCAAGAACATAATATGAACGTGAGAGGTGGAGTAATCATAATTCACATGTTACAATGTAATCATATCCCCATATTTTACGATTCATAATTAAGAACTCTCAAATCATCATATACTTTAGCCAACATCCCAAAATATGAAAATAACAAAATTTTTAATTTTTTCTATTTTTTGAAGGGTGACACTATATACACACCCCTATAAACTCACAAACTCGGAGAGATGCTACCCCTAAACTCAAAACATGCTATGTCATCATAGCATAGAGAATAAACACATGCCTTGGATTCAAATGATAACATGACACAAAAAACAAATAAAATAAAGTAATTAAAACATATCTAGTAGGATTGCCTCCCAACAAGCGCATTTGTTTAGAGCTGTTAGCCCGACTGTGAACATCATTAAATTTGGTGGTGCCCAATGAACTTTTGAGGCTTTTTATTTAGCCATTTTCTTCTTCTTCTTCTTGGGGACCTTTCCCCCAAACTCATTTGGTGCTTTCACCTCACAAACTTCAAGAACCTCATTCTCAACAAAATTATCAGAGATTTTATCTTGATCAAAAATATTAGCAAAGAAAAATCAGATATATCAAGAAAATAACACTCCTATACTTGAGAACATGAATCAATGGGTTTAGATTTTAGAGCAAAGAATGATTTTAATTGTGACACCGACTCCTCGTGGGAACGGTCTAGGGGGTGATACGGTTCATCACTAAAACAGTGTTTTTCGGCTTTGGGTTCCATAGCCATGTCATATATGTCCACTTTATCCCTAATATTCTTACCGCCACTCTACATGCTCTCAAATTTCTCACAATATACGTCATGCCAAAATCTCTCATCAACACAATCATTAACCTCATTAACATACCAACATATATCATGGATAATTTGTGGTTCTTTCATGCCATTGAAAACAAAAATTTATACTTTCTCATCAAGAACATTAATTCTTAATTTTTCCTATTTGACATTAATGATAGTGTCAGTAGTAGCCATGAAAGGATGCTTAAAAAGAATGGGTGTTTCACGACTATTACTAACATCCTTTTCCATATCAAGCACAACAAAATCAGCAGGGACAATGAGCTTGTCCACTTGGACTAGAATATCATAAGCAAAGGAGGTTTGATCGAGCGGTCCACTAATTGAAGGGTTATTGTGGTGGGTTTAAGCTTACCCAATCCTAGTTGATCATAAACAGAATAAGGCATCAAATTAATGCTCGCACCTAAATTCAACATCGCCTTAACTGATTTGGAATTCTCAAAAGTGATTTTATTATTAAAGCTACCGAGGTCCTTAAGTTTGGGTGGAAGGTGGGATTGGATCACAGTACTCACATTCTCAGACATAATCACTTGTTCACCTCTTCCATACCTTTGCTTTTGAGTATTTAATTCCTTGAAAAACATGACGTAAGATAGGATATTTTTAATGACATCCAATAAAGGTAAATTGATGTTCACTTTGGAAAACATGCCATATATTTCATAAAATTGCTTCTCCATCTTTAGCGTCACATTCTTCCCGAAAATGGTATGGGAGGTACATATGGTTTGGGAGATGAAGGGTTTTCTTTTTGTTTATCACCCAACTCATTTGTACCCTCATCATTCACAACTTCATAATTTTTCACATTAAGCTTATGAGAAGAAGAAGAAGTAGGAGAACATACCTCGTGACTTATTAACTAACCATTCCTCAATGCGGTTATGAAGTTTGCATGCTCCCCTTAGCTTGGGAATGTGCCTGACTTGGGACTTTGGAGGACATTAGCAAGATGAATAATTTGTGTCTCCAATTTGTTTATTGCCGCTTCATGGGTCTTCCCTTATTGGATTTGATCCAACCTTAGCCTCTCTTTTTGTTGGGCTTGCTCCAACCTTAGCCTCTGCATGTGCTCCTCCCATGGTTGTTTGAATTGTTGGCCTTGGGGTTGTGGTGGAATAGGTTGAGGTGGAATAGAGTGGAGAGGTTGGTTATTATTCCATGAAAAGTTCAGATGATTTCTCCACCGTGAATTATATGTGTTGGAGTAGGGATTGTTGTGAGGAGGCCTTAGTTGGTACCCATTCGCCATTCGAGCCTGTTCCATAAAATCATAAAATTGTGCACTAGATGGGCACACATTAGTAGCATGGGTGTTTGAACCACAATTAGCACATAAATCATGAACTTTCTTAGCAAGAGACTAACTAAAGAAGCAAGCGTGGAAAGTTGGTTAGTTAACTCAATGACTTGCTTTTCCACCCTATCAATAGCAATCAATTCATAAACTCCCTTAGTTTTCCCTCTCACTCCCTTCTGTTGGGAGTTAGCACCTAACATTTCAAAAATCTCTTTCACTTATTTGGGTGTTTTCTCATCCATTGACCCCCCTCCCCCCGCAGCATTATCTACCATAGTTTGGTGCATTTGACTTAACCCATCATAAAATTATTGATTTAAATGGGATAGGTAAAATTCATGGTGAGGACATTGAACTAATAGCATTTTAATTCTTTCCCAGGCTTCGTGTAATGCCTCACCCGATTCTTGTTGAAAGCCTATTACTTTATGTCTTAGGAGAGATAATGAAAGGTGAGAATAGAATCTCGACATAAATGATTGATACATCTTCTCCCAAATGTCTATGCTATTTGGTGCTAATGTTATGAACCAATTTTTAGTTGTGTCTTTTAGAGTGAACGAAAAACATCGCAGCTTTAACTAATACTCCGTGACTCCAGTAGTTAGAGAAAAAGATTGGACCGTGGTCAAGTAGTCACGGATAAAGTTGAAGGGATCATCTGTAGCTCCCCCGTGGAAGCTAAGTAAAAAATTGAAATATTGTCTTTTAAGTGCATAGCCTCTTGCCGCCGTTGGCAATACAATACAAGACAAGGCTGGATCAATTTTAGGACGAAAATAGTCATTCATGTGACGAATATTTACTTCCTCTCCCATTTTTATTCCTTGTTTCTTTTATCTCGGTGGTAGAATTTCAGATTCCGTATACGAATCAGTAACAGGGGGATTGCCCCTTCTAAGCTTGTCTTTGTCATTTGTTCAAAACAAATCCCCGGCAACGATGGCAAAAACTTGATAAGGGAAAAACCCACTTGTAATAAAAAACTAGCAAGGGCACTAGTTTTTGGTGTAGTAATATGGATAAGCAAGGGTCAAATCAACAGGGACTTGGGTATTCAATAGTTTGACTTTCAACATTAAATAGAAGATAAAGAGACTAGGTTTTGATTATGATTAGACTAATTACTAAAATAATTAAAAGATATTAAACTAGAGAAACAATTGAAACGAAAGAAAATTCAAAATACAAGAAGAATTCACAGGTTGGACTTAACAATACCTTCACTCTATGCTATTTCGTAAGTATGGATATCAATCTTATTATAGGGTTAATTAAAAAACGTAATGATTGGGTCAGTTAGGTCAGCGGATTGCAATCATATGGTTCCTTTATATCATGTATTCTATTATGGCTACATAACATACGAAGAACGAATTAAACATTCAAGAATTATATAAACCTAAATCCTTTTGAATTGTATTACGGCTCCAATTAGATTTATTCAACAAAGCAGTGGACAATCTATTAATCATTTAAAATTAATGATGCAATTAAAACCCAAATATTTATCGTAAAATCTAGGGAGAAACGCGTTTCTCCATAAGTTATGGAGGAACGGGTTACGGGTATCCAGAACCTTTTGAAAGGATATCCAGAAACTTTTTGTATTGGCCATGACCTTGTCCCATGGTTACTTCTGGATATCAGTCTCAAAGGTTCTGGATATCCAGAACCCTTTGAAAGGATATCCAGAAGCTTATGAAAGTGATATCCAGAAACCTTCAAAATGATATCCAGAAACTTTCAAAATGTTTCTGGATATTCATTTGATGATTTCTGGATATACATTTGAAGGTTTCTGGATAATCCAGAAACCTTCAATAAGCAATTTCTGGTCTTGGCCTTGGATTTGGCTTCAAAGCTATTTTTTCTGGATATCCGCCCAAAGGCTTCTGGATATCCGTTCCAAAGCTTCTGGATATCCAGAACCCTTTGAGACTAATATCCAGAAATTTTCTTCTGGTTATCAAACGTATAGCTTCTGGCTATTAAAAACGCGTTTCTCCATAGTTATGGAGAAACACATTTCTCAGCAGACCTACTCAATATTTATAGAGCTAAAATTATCTTGACATAAAGTTGTAACATTAAAACCTTGAACTAAGAACACTTTAAAGAACAAGAACAAGATTGAATGGAAGACATAAACTTCATAGCATAGAGATTAGGTATCTTACATCCAAACAATGAAATTAGAGAAATTAGGTACTTATAATCATAAGAATTAAGACAAAAAAAATAAAGAACATAAAAAATTGGATCTTAAGACTTTTAATCATTATTTACAAACTTTAGAAGAGAAAATAAATCATAGGATAATCAAAAATATGGTTGGAGTTGTTCTATATATACTTGGGAGAGAGAGGATGGTCAAAATTAGGAAACAAGTGCCAAAATTGAGTCGAAAAAGGAAAACTGAAAACTGTATTCGGGGGCATCTGCTACCGCACAAGGTCATGGAGTGAGACCACACAGGGGGTCTGGTATCATAATATGTGCTCGGTTCACATGTGCGGCTGCTCTCCTTCGCTTGTGAGGTCACCCTTCGTGCATTGTGGTCTTGTTCCTTATTTGGCAAACTTCCGGAGGTCATAAATTCTTCATTCGGACTTCGATTGGGATGTGCCACATATTGTTGGAAAGCTCTCGACGAGTACCATCCAATGGTATGAATTCAAAGGGTCATATACACTTATTCCTTAAGTAATTTCCATTCTTTCCTCATTTGCCGCTCCGCCCTTGATCATTCCTTTTTATATCCTTTTCGATCATAATCTAGGATTTTTTCCTTCCATTTCCTATACTCATAAACACTACAAAATGCCATCAAAAAACCCAAGGTTGAGAATCATATAGGTCTTAATGCTGCAAGAATCCTGGTTATCAATCTCCGTCCAATTGGCAAGATCGATCTCCTGACTCCTTTGACCTGAAAACAAAACCCACGACTAGTCGGAATGGTCTCCGGCGAAGACCCTCGAGCGTTAGAGTAAGTATGGTGTATATGAGAGCTGATAAGTTATAAAGAACAATGTATTCAGAATAACAAATAGAAATTACCTTGAAACGGTTGACGTTGCCATGTATTTATAATTGTTGTTGAGAGATATATTTGTAATAGGATTGTGTTAAATCCCTTGAATCATGGATCAGATATGCATGAGAGATCTTGTCCAAATATAACTCCTGATTCGTAGGGAGTCTGTTATGGAAAGAGTTATAAATACGCCTGGACTCTATAGGTCGACGTTTTCTGGTAGGTCGAGGTCGCCTATTAGGACTAGGTCAACCTGACTGATGGATATGGTCGGGTCATGCCCATATAGAGGATGTGGATAGTATTCGGACAAAGCTAGGTCGGGACCAAGTAGGTCGGACTATGAGCTAGGTCGACTGATCTTAGACGCTAGGCCTTGGGCCTTGTGATGGTTGGGCCTAGCCCACTGATAATGTTGTGGCCATAATATGTAAATAACTGGGCTTGCTCGTTGGGCCTAGCCCGTCACTTTTATTCCGTTCAGTGGCCCCCAACTTTATGAGTTGATTTTTGTCGACCAGGAGGAAGTTATAAGAAATTTTGATGAAGTTAGAAGTAGGTCGCATGTCGATGCTCGAACTGATGGTTGGTCGACCAATGGTGATGTAGCTCAATCCGGGCCGTTAACTGCGGATGGCTGGATCGGTAGAAGTGTCGTATTTCTGTAATCATTGCTATTTTGACGATTGGGACAACCGCCTTGGAAACCGTTTTGCCGCATTAATTGTGAGGGAACCATTTGAAATCTTCCCTTTTCCGGCTCAATTAAGGAAAAATATAAAAGGGAAAAACCTTTTCCTTTTTGAATTTTTACAATCTCCAAGCTTTGAATATTCCCAGCAAGAGCAGCGATGCAGCAACTGGTATCTTCCACTTAGCCGAACCTTCGTCTCTTGCAATAAACCCCTCTTCATCAAAATTGACTAAGGTACCCCTCTTATTTCCTAGCTTTTAGGTTTCATTTTTGTTTTTCCTTTGATTCCACCATGTCTAGGACCTTTAGTAGTGAACCTGGAGCTTGGTATGGCTATTGTGCTGCGAACCGTAGGGTATACAAATGTCTAGGTGGAATGTGGAAGTAAATGTCCATTGAGGAGTGCGTTATCATTCTGACTAGGTGGGGATTGCGATTTAGCAAACTTGAGCTTCCTGTAGGAAATGAATTAGGTGATTTGGTTATGGACGACCCAAGAATTGTAGGTTTCCACCTTTTTCATGAACTACTTGATCACTTGGTGTTGTGTTACATTAGAGGACCCCAAAAACCCTCTTTCCTTAGGAATAGTCAAGGCTTCCCAGGGGAATCTAGATCGCCCTTAAGTAGGTCGCATGAGTCTGTATCTAGGACTGATTCCCCTGTTTCTTCTTCTTCAGATATTTCAACCCAGGCATCAGCGAGCTCTTCCTCAGGCAGGATCATGGATGCATTATGCTCGAATGTTGTGCCATGTCACAATGAGAGGGGGTATGTGGCCCCTAGGCCAGAATCTGGTAAGAAAGGGGTTGATTCAAGGTTGGAGCTCCTCCACAACTTTTTTGAAATAAGTAAACAAGATTATCAACTCACTCATGTCACTCCTAGAGAGAAGAAGGCCCACGAATGGGAGCATTGGGCATTGAATTCCACGAGAGTGTCATTCTTCTATGGCCAGTTTGAAGCTGGGTTAAGACTCCCACTTGATCCCTTTATTTGTGAGTTTTTAGAGTGCATGAATGTTGTCCTGATGCAGATAGGAGCCAATTCTGTGAGGGTCTTGATTTGTCTTGCAATGGTGTGTCGCTTCATATGATATAAACCTTGTATGAAGGTTTTTAGGGAGTTCTTCAAGGTGGTTTTTGATAAGAGAACTCTAGGATATAGTACTCCAGCTAAGACTAAGGCCCCCAAGCTGTTTGTCAACTTGCCCGATAAAGTGACGGGTTGGAATACCCATATAATCTTGGTCGAAAGCTGATCTGGATGGGAATTTCCTCTCCCTAATGAGGTATTAAGGGAGCTGACATAGGAGGAATACTGGGCTCCTGACTGGTGCAAGGATCTATCCGACAGGTTGCGCTTGATTGCTGGTAGGGGACCAATTAGCTGGGACCTATTGGGGAGCAACAAGAATAACTTTATACAGGCTGGGATGTTGCTGGTAGATGAGGATGTGGTTCCTTTAGCCCTAATAGTAAGAGGTCCCATGTATCCTGACTGGGTGACCCATGCCTTAGAAAATTTTCTAACAAGTGCCAACTCTGTCGGAAAACCCCAGACTATTGTAGTACCCATGGAGAACATGTTGGTGGTAAGTGTTTATTCGCTTCTATCCCTTAGCTCGCCAATTAATTGCTCACACGTAGAACTTTAGCTTATACATATTTTGCTTGCATGTAGAACTTTAGCTCGTACATATTTTGCTTGTATGTAGAACTTTATCTCGTACATATTTTGCTCGCTCGACAATGTTTTGTTAACTTCTTCTTTCCTGTTTTTTTTGTTGTTTTTGCAGTCGTTACTCCAGAACAGCAAGCGAACATGGTTTGTATTGTGAGTACCAGCCAACGGAAGAAAAGTGTCAAGGCCCATGGTGCAGCAAATGCTAGAGCAGGTAGGGAGAAGGAGGTCGCTGATAGAAATAAACTTTTGCCCAAGGAGGGTGTGGGGTGATCCCCATCGAGGAACTTGAGGTTGAAGACCCTGCGACTAATGACTCCCCCAAGGATCAAGCTATTGGAGCTGAAGTGGCCGAGCAAAACCTGGACCCAATGCATGAGGATCCTCTAGTTGGGGGAAAGACACCTGTGGTCGATCTCAATCATAATGAGGAAGAGGAGGGCACCCGTCCTTTTAATACGAAGAAAAGGTCCAAGCCCAATCCCCAATCTGAAAAAGGGAAGGCCACTGGCAGCAGCAATCAGCCCCCCACCATCCAAGTTTCCTATCCCGAGCTATTTCATGCTCGCGTGGACAAACTGAGCGACGTTCCCTTGCTCACAGGAGTGGATATAGCTCGTGTAGGGAGTATCCCGAGCTAGATTTTGGGAAAGCTATGGTAAGGCAGGCTGCTAATCAGGATCTGGTGAGCAAATTTACTGAAAAGGGCTTAACTGCTGAGATGTTCAAGGCCAGGTCGGGGCTGGTCCACTCTGAGGTAATACTTAGAGTTTTTTCATAATTATCGCCCTTCCTTATTGCTTATGTATTTCCCTTGACCAATTTTTTAGTCGATCTGATTCTTGAGCTTTCTTGTTGTAGGCTCTTGCCATTGTCGAGCTGGCTACCAGTTATTGGAAGGCAGCTGAGGAGCAGGAGAAGTTTGCCAAAACTATGCTTGATCGAAAATCTGCCGGGCTAGAGAAGCTGGAGGAGGAGCATGCTAGGCTGAAAGAGGAGCATTCTGACCTGGATGCTGCCTATGAGGTGATAAAGCTGGTTAAAGATGATGTCGTGAAGGCCAAAAAAGAAGCTGTGGGCAAGCTGGGGGAGGTACAGAAAGAACTTACTGGAGTTAAGATGGATAAGGAGGCGGCCAAAGCTGAGCTGGAGACGACCAAGAAGATGCTTCATAGTCGAGATGACTTTTGGCAAAGCTGAATGAGGATCACGCTGCAGCTCGCGCCAAATGGAAAGAGGAGGCTGATGCTCAAGCCAAAGCTGTAGTGGAGGCTTATAAGGACAGTGACGAGTGTTTCAATAACATTCAGAGTCAAGCTTTTACTTTTAATGATGTTGGTCGACGCCATATGGCTTGACGCATTTTGGTGGATCCCTCAGTCGACATTCCACTCCAGCAGTTAGCTAAGTGGGCTTCTAAGGAGCAGTACGACATGGATGCCCGTCGAGGTCATCCTCTTGTCCCCTATAATGACAACGATCTAGCTGCCCTTGCTGCAAAAGATGCTGATATGGAGGCTGAGCCTTGGATCGTCCCCCCCCCCATTGAATCAGTGAACTTCAATACCATGCTTAAAGAGTTTGAGAATCCTGACGAGCTGGCCTTGGATGATGATACCCCAAAAAACATACATTTTTTGAATCTGGGAAGCTTACCCTAATTGAACAGCAAGAGAAGGATTTGGCCCAAGCTTCTGGCGATTAAGCAAGGATGGACGACCAGACTGAAGATGATCCTGCAGCCTAATATTCCTTTGACATGTTTTGATGATGTAATGAAACAAGTTCCATAACAATTTTTTGTTTTTATTGTTGTAATTAATGCCTTGGCCCAGCTTTTGGTAGGTATCTTAACTCGTAACATTTTATTTGCCCAAGTCCTGGCCTGCTTTGGGGGACTTGCTTTCGTTCAATCGTAGTTGACCTCTTATACTTGAATCTTTTGCTTTTGATCTTCGTATGAATGTATAACGAACTAGATTTTTATAGAATGAACGAGATCGTTACGAGCCTTTGGTCGGACTACTTTTTAGAAGTAAAGTCGACCTAATACTTGGCTCATTTGATAATGAGATTGACTAAGAGTCAAATATTTTTAGAACGAGGTTGACTAAGAGTCGAACCTGTTTAAAGGAATGAAGCTGACTAAGAGTCGAGCCTGTTAAAACGAAGTCGAATAAGAGTCGGACTTGTTTAAAGGAACGAGGCTGACTAGGAATTGAGCTTGTTAGAATGAAGTCGACTAAGAGTCGGACTTGTTTAATGAACGAGACTGATTAGGAATCGAGCCTGTTAGAACGAAGTCGACTAAGAGTCGGACTTGTTTAAAGGAACGAGGCTGACTAAGAGTCGAGCATGTTAGAACAAAGTCGACTAAGAGTCGGACTTGTTAAATGAATGAGACTGATTAATAATTGAGCCTGTTGAAATCGATGCAAAAACGTAACACAATTTTTGGTTGAATAAAACTGCAACTTTATTGAAGTAGTATCACGATTACATAGAGAACGGAGAGCTAGAACTGAAACTAAACTCAAACTTGAAAACAGAAACTAAAACTTAAACTGAACTAGAAAACTGAACTAGATGTAGTATTTGATAAGGTGGCTAGCATGCCACGGGTGTTTCAACTCCTCACCATCTAGATGGGCAATCATGTAAGTTCCTTCCTTAATAACTCGAGTAACTATGTAGGGACCTTCCCAGTTGGGAGATAGCTTGTTCATCTGAGTTCTCCTTCCAGTTGACTCAATCTTTCTTAACACATGATCACCTACTTGGAACGATCTTATCTTCACTTTCTTTTCGTGGTAACTCTTGGTTTTCTGCTTATAGTTGATCATCCGTAACTGAGTTGTATCTCATTTCTCGTCGAGCAAATCCAAGTCGATTAATTTGTTGATGTCGTTCTTCTCCTGATCAAAGAAAACTACCCTTGCTGTAGGGAATTGTAGATCGGCCGGTGACATGGCTTCTTATCCATATGCAAGAGCAAAAGGGATTTCACCTGTGGGCCCCCGAGTGGTTGTGCGTACTGCCTAGAGAGCAATGGGAAGTTCATCCAACCAGTTACTTCGTCGACCAACTAAACCTATCTTGAGTGCAGAGAGGACCAATTTGTTCGCTGCTTCAGCTTGCCCGTTACGTTGGGGATAGGCGACTGATGACTTCCAGTGCTTGACCCCAACTCTGTTCATTTCTTCTTCAAAACTTGTGGAGAACTGTAGCTCGTGTCTGACACTATAGCTCGAGGAATCCCAAATTGGCACCAAATGAAATCGTGAATAAAATTGATGGCGTTCTCCTCTGTAATCCTGGCTAACGGCTTAGCCTCTACCCACTTTGTAAAATAATCAATAGCGACGATCACATACTTCCAATTTCCTCGGGCATGTGGGAAGGGATCAATCAAATCGACTCCTCACATATCGAAAGGCCAAGATGCGACCACTGGAGTTTGCTCGGTTATAGGCAAGTGAGGTAGGTCAGCAAATCTTTGGCACTGGTCGCACCCCTGAACAAAATCGTGAGCGTCTGCTCTCATGTGCGGCCAATAATAACCCAATGTAATCAATTTGTCGGCCAAAGTTCTGGCCCCCGGGTGTCCACCACAAACCCCACTATGTACCTCGTACATCAATTTAGTAACCTCTTGAGGGTGAACATATCTCAATAATGGCTTAGTGAACGACCTTCTGAATAACGTGTTTCCTCGAATAACGTACCTCGGAGCCTTTTTCTTAATAGCTCGAGCTGCCTTCTCGTCATTAGGTAGCTCACCTATCTCCAGATAAGCTCACTTTTCTTCGATCCAACACTTGGTGTAGACCCATTCTTTAGTAGTATCTTCCAGGCATTGAATTTGAACCCTTACATAAGCTGGATGCTCGGGGTACGAGATAGGTTCTCCATGATCTTCGTCCGATGTAGCCAGTTTTGAGAGTAGGTCGGTCAACTCATTATCATCTTGACCAACCCTCTATATCTCCCAAAATTCCAAGTCTCTGATCAGCTCTTTCACCACGTCGCAGTACTTGACCAAGGTAGGATTCAGGACCTCGTAATCTCCTTTAACTTGATTTACTATCAGCTGCGAGTCACAGTAAGCCACGATCTTGGTTGCTCCGAAACACTTTACGTATTCGATGGCTGCGACCAAAGCTTCATACTCGGTCTGGTTGTTAGATGCTTCAAATTTGAATCTCAGTGCTTCCTCGTAGACTGTCCCTAATTCTGGCTCGACCAATACAATTCCATCCCCACTAACGTTCTTTGTTGCCAACCCATCACAGTATACTTTCCGGCAATCGTTGGGCAAACTTATGGCGGGCTGAGATGCTGGTTCCTTTCCCTTTGCTTTCTCCTTCTGAGTTTGTACTTTGCTATCTTCCTTTGTGAACGTAAGCTTGACCAAGAAGTCTGGAAAAGCTTGTGCTTTCAATGCCTTTCGAGGCCTATACTCAATGTCGAATTCTGTGAGTGCAATTGACCAGTTGAGTAATCGGCCTGAACTTTCTGGCTTATGTAAGATCTTCCTTAAAGGGGCATTAGTTAGCACGACAATGGGGTGAGCTAAGAAATAAGCTCGAAGTTTCCTTGATGCTACAACCAAAGCGTAAGCCACCTTCTCTGCATTATAATATCTGCCTTCCACATCATACAGGGCCTTACTTACATAATATACGGGCTTCTGAAGTCCTCCTTCTTCTCGGACTAGAACAGCGGCCACGGCTTGATCGCCAACAGAAAAATAAACGAACAAAGTCACCCCAATAACCGGGCTGCTTAATAACGGTGGAGAGGCGAGATACTTCTTAAGCTGCTGGAACGACGAAGAACATTCGGTCGTCCACTCAAAATTTTTCGTCCCCCTTAAAGACTTGATCTTCTCAGGATTTGCTTCAATGCCTCGCTGTGAGACCATAAAGCCAAGAAATTTTCCATCTGCTACTCCAAACACGCACTTGCTCAGGTTAAGCTTCATGTCGTTTGCCCGTAAATTGGCGAACGTTTCCCTTAGGTCGACCACGTGACGTCCGGCCTTTGTTTTGATGACCATATCATCGATGTAGGCTTCCATGTTTCGGCCAATTTGTGAGGCAAAGACCTTGTTGACCATTCTATGGTAGGTCGCTCCTGCATTCTTCAAGCCGAATGGCATCATATTGTAACAGTAGATACCCCCCAGCAGCTTGGAAGGCTATCTTCACTATATCATCCTTGTGCATCTTGATCTGGTGATAGCTCGAATTAGCGTCGAGGAAGCTCAATGTGGTGTGCCCAGCTATAGAATCTACGAGCTTGTCGATCCGAAGTAGAGGATAGCTATCCTTTGGGCAGGCTAGATTAAGGTTGGTGAAGTCGACACACATACACCATTTGCCATTAGATTTCTTCACCATCACCACATTTGCTAGCCAGGTGGTATGGGTAGCCTCCTTGATGATACATGCACTTAAAAGTTTTTATACCTCAAGTTTGATCGCCTCTTCTTTGTCGTGAGCAAAACTTCGCAGCCTATATGCCTTATGTTTCATGGTCGAATTAACTTCTAGTTTGTGAACAGCGACCTCCTCCTTGATTCATTTCATGTATTCTACACGCCAAGCAAAATCATCACTGCTTTCTTCCAGTAGCTTGACAATCTCTGCTCTTTCCTCAGTTGATAACTGCTTACCGATTTGAATTTTTTGTTCTGGATAAGAGGGATTTGTCGCCACTGCTTCTAGCTCGTCCACAGCTTCTAACTTCGGATCATCTCTGAATTGTAGGGTCTCGATAATGATCTCACGAACCCTCTATCTTTCTTCGGCCCCCAAGTATGGAGCCTCTTCAACAATCATACCATCTAGCTCAGCTGAAATCTCATCGCTGGTGGCCTCCGAGTTTTGGTCGATCTGTAGGCATAGGTTACCTATAATGACTTAGTCGACCATAACTGCATCCGAATCGACCACCGTGTTTTGGGAGGGACGTGTCGGCTCAGTCATGACATAGTCATGTGAGTAATAGGTCGCCTCATCCACGCAGGTGATTGTAGATAGTCGTGAAGTTGTGGTGACAGATTTAGAAAGCTTCAAGTATCCCTCATGAGTATCAACTTCTAGCTCCCTCTTCTTCCTTGTTCGAAGGACGTGATCAAGGTAAGCTCGAGTTGTACTCTGCATGCCGCCTATTCCAGCAAACATCGGGAACTTAACTCACTGATGGGGGATAGAGGCCACCATTCCAAGTGGGACCTGGCCAGGGATACCCAAAATAGCAGCATAATCACTATTTACATCAATAAATATAAATGTTACCTTAGTCGTGACCCTGAATGGATGTTGGCCTATGTCGACGTCCAGCTTGATCTGCCCCCTAGCGTCCACCCTATGATTGGTGAAGCCTTCAAGTCGACCATCATAGGGCGACAACTGCTCCTTTGTAAGTCCCATTTCTTTGAATGTCTTGTAGAAAAGGATATCCTTGCAGGCCCCCGTGTCTATCAAGAGTCTGCTCGTCGTACACCCATCAATCAATCCTGGGATAATGAGAACTTGCTCTCTGGCCACCATGTTGGTCGCTAGCTCGTCCGGATAGAAACTGATAACCTCATCCCTGATGTAGCTTTTCGGTGGTACGTGAGGGGCTTTGTTGAGCTGAAAAATCTTGTGTTTCAAAGCCTTGTTACTAGCTTGTTCAGTGATCACTCCCAAATTCAGTTGAGGTTGCCTTGGTTCACGTATATCTCCAGTAGCTCACCCACCTCCACCAGGCTGGGCTCCTTTAACTTATCTATCGAGCTTGCCATTATCGACCCACTTGTGAATGATACGTTTCAGACTCATACAGTCTTCTGTAGTGTGACCCGTATCCTTGTGATAATCACAATATTTGCTGTTATCCCTTCTGAACTTATTTCCTGGGTTCATTGGGGCTGGTGGGCCTAGCTCGATCGTATTCAAGATTTCAGTGCGACTAACTGTCAACGGGGTAAAGTCTCGGGCACTCTCTCAGTCGCCCTTGTTCTATTTTTCCCATTCTTGTTGTTACCATCGCTCTTTGTTGGGTCCTTATTAGTATCTACGGCCTCAGACTTGGGACCTTTTTCCTTCTTCTTTTCCTTCCTCTCTTCAGCTATGGCCACATTGTAGGCCCTTTCAAACAGTTCTTGTTGGGTCTTCACGCTCCTGACTTGTAGTTCATAGTCTAAGTCTGTCGAGGTCACCCCATTTCTGAAGCAATTTATCACTTCCCTATCTGTCAGGTCCTCTTCAATTTGGTCGACCATCTCCTTGAACTTGGTATAGTAGCTCATCGAGCTTTCATTCTTTCCTTGCGTCAGATTGTTCAAGTCGGTGACCGTCAATTTTTGGGCTCCAGCTGTCGAGAAGCGATCTAGGAACTTCCTCCTCATGTACTCCCATGTGGTAATACAACCCGGTGCCAAACCATGAAACCAGGTCAGTGCTGCCCCTGTAAGGGTGCTGGTTAGTGCCTTGCACATCATATCATCATCGGTGGAGACGAAGCACATGATAGCTTCCAGATGTTGCATATGGTTCTGGGCATTGGTCGCCCCGGAATATTTGTCAAGAGCGGGTAACTTGAAGCCTTTAAGAGGTCGTCGCTCGAGCAATTCTCTGGACAAGGGGCAAAGAGTAATGTCATTTCGTTCACCCTTTCCAGTATCCTCCTTCCTGTCAGCCTCCCATTACTCTAACCTCTTTTCCACAGCAACCATTCCCTAGCATCTGGATTGTCATTTCTTGATGGTGAGACATTATTGGATTTCTGCCTTTCTGCATGATGGGGCTCTCCCCTAGAGTTGGCCCGGTGCCTTTCACTCCTATATTTCTGATTGGGCAAGTCTGGCATATCAATCAATTCCGCCAAAATTCTAGCCCGATCCAATAGCATCTCCTTCCTACTGGGGTGATTGGTTGAGGGACCTGCCTGATCGCCTGCAACAGTTCGACCTACCAGTTGTCGTTTTAGAGGGGGCTGTGCTCCTTGTTCGACCACAGGCCATTTCTCCCTTCTGCCATCTGGCAAGCCTCTTCCATCAGCAACGTTGTTCGAACGTGTCGCCCTCCTGGGCTGACGCAGCGGAGGAGGAGGAGGCATGTTAACATTGTGATTTCCAGCACCAGCGTCCGTGTTACCGCCGGCGTTTCCTGTGCCAGCCTCTACGTTCCTTACTGTCATGCTGAGCGTCGAATCGCTAGAAGAGGATGCGTTCTCTCCGTCTTGAGCCATATTACTCTCTGATTAATGTTCGAGGCCAAAAAGCAACGCTTCCCGACAATGGAACCAAACTGATGCTGCAAGAATCATGTTTATCAATCTCCGTCCAATTAGCAAGATCGATCTCCTGACTCCTTTGACCTGAAAACAGAACCCACGACTAGCCGGAATGGTCTCCGGCGAAGACCCTCGGGCGTGAGAGTAAGTATGGTGTATATGAGAGCTGATAAGTTATAAAGAACAATGTATTCAGAATAACAAATAGCAATTACCATAGAACGGTTGGCGTTGCCATGTATTTATAGTTGTTGATGAGAGATATATTTGTAATAGGATTGTGTTGAATCCCTTGAATCATGGATCAGATATGCATGAGAGATCTTTCCCAAATATAACTCCTGATTCGTAGGGAGTCTGTTATGGAAAGAGTTATAAATACGCCTGGACTCTGTAGGTCGACGTTTTCTGGTAGGTCGAGGTCGCCTGTTAGGACTAGGTCGACCTGACTGATGGATATGGTCGGGTCATGCCCGTGTATAGGATGTGGATCGTATTCGGACAAAGCTAGGTCGGGACCAAGTAGGTCGGACTATGAGCTAGGTCGACTGATCTTAGACGGTGGGCCTTGGGCCTTGTGATGGTTGGGCCTAGCCCGCTGATAATGTGGTGACCGTAATATGTAAATAACTGAGCTTGCTCGTTGGGCCTAGCCCGTCACTTTTATTCCGTTTAGGTCTAAAGATATATTATTTGGATGGGTGAAATAATATCCATTAAGTACCAACTTTGAGGCCTCTTGACTTTTCTTTTTGTCGAAAACCCTAGTCATTCCTTGTTTATAAGCTCTAGTCCTCATTCTCCTTCCGAGAATGCCTTATGAATAAGGCTTTGTCATTCTCCAAAGCTTTCTTGCAAAAGAGAGAGAGAGAGAGAGAGAGAGAGAGAGAGAGAGAGAGAGAGAGAGAGAGAGAGAGAGAGAGAGAGAGAGAGAGAGAGAGAGAGAGTGTGTGTGTGTGTGTGTGTGTGTGTGTGTGTGTGTGTGTGTGTGTGTGTGTGTGTTTAGTGTTTTGAGAGATTAGGAGATAAGAATTATTTAGGTAAATGTTTGCTACATTTTTCAAAGAGGAGAGGGCCTCCTTTTATAGTTTAAGAGGGAGAAAAATAGAGGAAAACAAATCACAAAACAAAGAAATATTTGGAGATCAGCCAGTAAAGATGAAACTCGTGCGAGTCCCGTAAGGTCCTCAGACTCAGGTGAATCCCACAGTTATGACGTGACTCACCCGAGTTAGGTGAGGAGAGAAAGGACATAAATGACCCTACATTAACTCTGTTATTCAGTTTAGCCCCAAAACTAACACAATAAGTCAGGAACTTGACGGAAGTTAAAGAAAGTCAAAAGAACTTAGATAAATGATAGATCATGTATGCAATTAGGTGTAAGAGGTTCAAGGCAAGGTGAGTACAGTTTCGCAATACCCCCTTCCTCAAAAAAATAAAATAGTGAAAAAAGATGCCCACTGAAGTTGAAACCCTGAAAGGGCGGCTATAGGAAAAACAATGAACACGCAAAAAAAAAAAAAAAATCCTTGCCTTTAGAAGAAGAAAAGAAAAGGAAAGAAAAAAAAAAAGAATCTTTCAATTTATGTTTATTTTATTTATTTTTAGAAGTAGCTTCCTCGGATTCCATTTGAGTGAGCACCATCAATGACAACAACTAGTGACTCTCTCTCTGATACCTATTAGCTCTTACCTGATCTCCTGTACTGGGAAATTAAAAATCCTTAACTCCATAGACTCCAATTTGATATCAAAGATGCGCATTCCCTTTCATTTAAGCCAGACCTCTCAAATTTTGAGGCTAGAAACTAAAATGTTAGACAACCTCCAAAGATATCATTCTAAACAAAGAAAACGACCGACCTCTCACTGATGAGGTCATTTTGCAAAGCGACACCTGAGGCAACTCTACCAACGAAGAAGTTGGACCTCTCACCTAATGAGGTCGTTCTGCTATATAGATCCAAATTTTGTCCAATGATGTTCTTACCTCAATTATTTGTGATCTAACTTGAGTCGAGATGATTTGTAAGCTTACAAATAAACCCAAATTAAATCTAATTCCAATGAGGGTCCCTTAACATCAATTTAAAGTCATTTAACAAATAACGCAAATTCATGTCTTAAATCTTTGATTCTTTTTAAGATAGGCTTCCTCTCGAGTCTAGAGGTTGTTTAAGTGCAGAGTCCATATCAAGGATCCCACGGAGTTTCCTTTGATTCCAAGATCACTTACCAATGCGCAATCTTAAAATGAACGGACGCCCCTTCATGAACACATATCGGAACTCCGCATGGCTAAGCTCCGAAACTGGGGCTATATTGAGATAACAATTTGGGTTCCCAACAAAGCATCAAATCAAGAGATCACCATTTGAGTCACTATTGAGCCATATCAGTGTAAGAGAACATTATCCCACATCGGGAATAAACAAGATTTGTCTCAAAACATATAAGGATTCTGGGCTACTCCCCTTAACACCAATTGGTTTTAAGGTGGAACCTCAGACTTTATCAATCAGAAAATAAGGTGGCATTTAGAATGGCAATCTGGCTTTCAATCCACAAGCACCAAACACAAAATGCTCTTGGGTAACACTGAAATGCATACAACCATATGATAGGATGCAAGACCACTCATCAACAAATGAACTCTGAATTTAGAAGGGACTTTCACAATACAGAATGATCTCCAACGACGAAATTTCAAACCTTTAAGACTACTCAAACACAGTTTCTAAGAACGTCGAATGTGGGAACGACCTTTGGTCAACACTTGGACTGCCTTGAATCTCAAAAATGATGCATCAAAGCATTGGGATAATTCTCAAAGATAGTTAGGTCCCTAAGAGTCGAAACATTAGAACTTGGGGATTACCATCTAAATGTTGCATCATTGAGCAAATAAGACTACTTGCATAGAAAATTGAGTCAACCTTTGGATGACAATAGGGCTTCCTCTCATCCCAGTACTGAAATATCATAACATCATGACCACCCTCATGGACAGTTAGGTCCCTAAAAATAGTGACATTAGAAGGTAGGGATGTTTTGAATCAGTAGTTCAGATCAGCAATCATAAGGCTCATTCTTGGACCAAGCCAGGGGCTTCATATGATTGAACGTAAAGACAAAGGACCGTTCTTGCAAACAATTGTGTCCTTAATAAAGAAGCACTGAATATTGGGGCTTATCATTAAATAGCACTGGGGATTCCGCCGCTGTCACCTAAAGCAAATCCGAACTTTTCCATCGAAGAGGCGCCGTCGAATAGACTTGATCAATTGGACTTAGGGAATCGACCTTCGTGTGCTTGTCCTAGGATTTTCAACCCACACCCAGCCATTTAAAAATTTGCATTGGAAAAAAAATGTTCAAATGTTTTTCACAATTTGTTTTATTACAAATTTTCCCTCTTTGTGCACATATACTTGCAACACATTTTACTCATTCATTCGCATACTCAAAGAAGTTTGAATTGCAAGCAATGTATAGACGTCAATAAGAGAATCATAAAAAAAAAAAAACAAAAATAGAGACTTGAAATTTTATTATCATCTAGTTTGAAGCCAATACTTGTAAGTAAAATTTTGTTCTCTCTCCATATCTTGAGCATTTAGTCCCAAACATTTTGCATGTTTGGTAATCTCATTTCATACACATAACTATCTTGATACATATGCATAACACTCCTGCTACACTTGAAGTACACTTTGAAAGCACAAGAATGCCATGACTTGTCTTGTATATTGTGTGCTTTTCAAAATCTTCTGCACATATATATCTGATATCATGTTGCATCCCGGCGTCACAAGAAGCTTGCTTTTTGTCCCCGACTCTTGTAAAATGTTCTCAACTCACAATAAATATTCTCGTGCCCTAACAGGCTCAAACTACGTAGGGTCTGATTCCCGAAAGGGATACGTAGGCTGCCTGTCACCCAAGGCATGACTAAGCACTAATTGAATCTTATGCATGCGATTTGAGCAACCAGAGCTAGAGGCATATTATCTCTATAGAGCGCGGCCACGCACTCATAAAGATCATATGCAGAAAATTGAACAAATTAAATGCTTGATGAGGTAACAACCCAAGGATCCCCAGCACGTACAACAACGCTAATCGAAACAAAGTTGTAGTCCCCATAGAATAGTTTTGAAAATCAAAATAAGCATAACATCCCAAGAGAATGAAACCCTACACGGGCGATCATTTCTCTCAAGACTCCACACAGTGGCGGATACACAGAGGAACCAGAGGAGGCCTTGGACCCCACTGACTTTTCTTAAAAAAAAAAAAAAAAAAAAAAAAAAAAAAAAAAAAAATTTTAAATTAAAGACTTCAATTAAAACAAAACAAACAAACCTTAGTAAAACACACACTACGCACGCACAAAACACACACTACGCACGCACAAAACAGCGGAGAACCAAGGAGAACCAAAGGCGACAGCGACAGACATCTATCTATGGCGGAACGGGATGCTTCATCGGTGGAAAAGGGCCGCCTAGCTCTCCTGCTCTCTCTCTCCTCGTGTGCTCTATCTCCCTCACTCTACCTTTGATCGATTTTGATTAGGTATTTTGAATCTCTGATTATATGACTTCAATCGATCCCTCTTTTTTCATGTTTTACAATAGATAATGTCAAATACTCCTATTAAATTGAGTTATGAAGGATTTTAGTATGAAAAATTACATGATTACATTCTGATTTTGCTTTTAGGTTTTATTTTTTTGGGTTTTTTGTTAACTGCATTTTTTTGGCAGATAAATGCATATTTTGTTTATTATATTCTAATAATCTGATTCATTTATGATTTACCTGGTTCAAACAAAAATTGCTTGCAGTTTTAAAGCTATTAGCTATGAAACGATATTTCAAGCCAATTAGTTGTGAAGAGTCATCACCTTCTATCGCTCAAGCATATGAGAATGTTCCGGTTTCTTGTCCTAGTAACAAAGTCCGGCGAGTAAGTACTCCAAATGTCCAAGCTGAACAAGTTTCAAACGATATCAATGAACTTCATGCCAAACCCATTTTAAAGGATATGAATAATCTTCCAGCAGACCCAGGTTTACGCCCTTCTATCAGTTCATATGATGTTAATATAAGAGAGGAAGTTCGAAGAGCATATATACGAATGGGTCCATGCCAACCAAAAAGGAAACCTGCTGCTTTTCCGTGGAAGTATTATGATGGAGATAAAAGACGAAGATTTATTTCTACTTGGTTTAGTGATTTTCCTACTTGGCTTGAGTATAGCATTGCAAAAGATGCAGCATATTGTTTGTGTTGCTATCTCTTCAAACCCGAGCAAGGAGAACAAGTGGGTGGGGAATCATTTGTTGGCGAGGGATTCTCAAATTGGAAAAAGAAGTCAAGATTGAGTGTGCATGTTGGTGGTCATAGTAGTATCCACAACAAATGTGCTCAAGCTTATGATGATTTGCGGAAATACTTGCTAAAGCAGTTAGTGATGGTGAAATAATGACAGGGAGAGGTTCGAATCAGGAAAAGGCTATTAAACGGCCAGGAGATACACGTTGGTGCTCACATTTTGGGTCTCTTATTAGTTTGTTTACTTTATTTTCCTCGGTGGTGCGCTTTCTTGATATTATGGTGGAGGGATGTTCTGATGTTAAAGGGGATGCGAATACTCTCCTTGAAATCATTCATCAGTTTGAGTTTGTTTTTCTGTTGCATTTAATGAAATCCATTTTGGGGATCACTCATGATTTATCGCAAGCATTACAAAAGAAGGATCAAGACATTGTGAATGCGATGACTCTTGTAAGTATATCCAAGCAACGGTTGCAAGTCATGAGAGAAAGTGGTTGGGAGATATTAATGAATGAAGTTCACATGTTTTGTTCTAAGCATAATTTGATCATTCCAAGTATGGAAGATACATTCGTAGTTCGAGGGAGACCAAGGCGCAATGAGGAAATGAGCATTAATCTCCACCGTTACAAGGTTGACTTATTTTATAGTGTGATAGATTCGCAACTCCAAGAGCTAAACAACCGCTTTGATAAGAAAAATACGGACTTGCTCCTAAACATGGCTTGTCTTGATCCAAGGGACTCTTTCTCCACATTTAACAAGCAAAGGCTAATCAAATTCGCAAAGTATTATCCGACTGATTTTTCTGAGACGGACATAATTGTGCTTGGAGATCAACTTGAGAACTATAATTTAGATGTCCGCTCTAATGAA
Organism: Adenophora triphylla var. japonica; assembly: GCA_022495995.1. Taxonomy (NCBI): domain Eukaryota; kingdom Viridiplantae; phylum Streptophyta; class Magnoliopsida; order Asterales; family Campanulaceae; genus Adenophora; species Adenophora triphylla. The sequence goes on along the minus strand of JAFEMH010005833.1, from coordinate 76,080 downwards.
GACTTCTCAAATTTAAAGGGAATTGGAGAGCTTGCAAAAATAATGGTTGAGACGAAGAAGGATGGCATTTATCCATTTGTTTATTTGTTAGTAAAATTGGCATTAACTTTACCTGTTGGAACGACGACAGTGGAGAGAGTTTTTTCTGCAATGAAGCTTCTTAAGAGTAGTCTTCGAAATAAAATGGAGAATGAGTTGATGAATGATTGCATGGTAACTTACATAGAGAAGAAAACATTTGATACGATAAGAAACGAAGATGTGGTTGAACAGTTTCAACTTATGAAAAATCGAAGAATTCCATCTTAGTATTAGAATATAGTTTAGCACCATGTTTATAGCCTTTAGTGCTCTTTTGTATGTAGTTTTAGGGGTGTTTCTCTTACTTTTGTTTAGCATGTATGCGTAAGTTCACCCCTTGCAACCTATTTTGTTCATAATTCAACTGCTTTTTGATTATTGTGATAGTTGTTATCTTTTGGTGCGTATATATAAAAAGTATGGTTTATATATAAATGATTAACATAACTTGTTACATTGCAAAGAGTGGATTTATGATTGCATGATTTTAGTTTGTATTTAAGCTTATATTTCCATAACTAATATGTGTAAAATTTACAGATATAGCTTCAGCCTTCAGGCAGTTAAGGGAGGAAGTTGGAGCAATAGAAAGCAGTCAAGTATATTGAGTGGACAACTTTGAAAATGGTTCAAAAATACAAGCTGATCAACCCAAAAAAATTCCAGGTAAGTTTCTTGTATGACTTTCTTAGTTTATAAGTTTAAAAAATGCTTTTATACGTAAGTTTCTTGTATGACTTTCTTAGTTTATAAGTTTAAAAAATGCTTTTATACATTTACAACCATAAACTATAAAACTAAACATATTTGGCCCCCACTCATGAAAGTTTCTAGCTCCGCCACTGACTCCACAAGAAACTCGAGAATTCCCAGCAAGCGCAATTACGCTCAACAAGCCAAAGGCAAAAGCTGGAAATCCCAAAAAAGAAAGCAACCAGATGCTCATGCGCGAATAAAACATGCTGAGAACCCGCAGGAAGCTTGCTCCCCACGATCGAAGCAAAAATCTTATCACACAATATCCTCAAAAAAACACTACCTTTCACTCCCGTCGGCAACAACTTGCAACGTAGCCTTGAAATTTATTTTCATGCCTTATGCTTTTGAACATTTGCATTGATTTCATAAGTTTATTGCTTACTTGTTACTCTAGCATGTCATGTTCGGTATGTTCAGTGAATCCTGACTTGACTGGCTTTCCTCATAAATAATTGGTTCTCTGGCCCGTCCTATTCGGAGATGAAAGCCCGAATGATGTTAAGAAAAGGATGTGAAAGTTTTTAGCCAATATTAGTGAGAGGGATAAGAAAGAAGTGCGTATAGAACCTCTTTCAGTGATCAGAGATTTCAAAGATGTGTTCCCAGAATAATTGCCTGGAATACTGCCAGAAAGAGAAGTGGAATTCTCTATAGATTTGGCACCAGAAACCGCACCAATATCTAAGGCACCGTCAGAATAGCGTTGACTTAACTTAAAGAACTGAAGGATCAATTACAAATAAATCACATCATGAACATGATTGGTTACACTATTTTGAAAGCTTGAGCTTTTTAGGGAACAAATACCTGTTTTCTTATTTCGATGTACTTCTATTATGTTAATAAGATTTTGGAACTTTCATGGAAGATTTATTATTGTTCTACTTTGACTAGGACATTGTAAATATAGTAAATATCTTTTATTTATGTACATAGTTTTATATTAGGACTAACCCACTAATATTCTATTTCTTTGTGAGTGTGTTTATGTTTTCATATAGGAAAAGAGATCTCACAAAGGAAGATGTTGATTACTTGAAGATCTTCTCCAAAGTGCATATAAATACAAGGCATTCAGCACAAGAGAAGCCAACGCAAATTCTGAGAGAAAATCACATATTCTTCACAGTTTTCAACATAGTGTTTTTTAGGTTGTGAGTGAAGGTTGTGCCTCACATCCGTAACTCACATCCAGTTTTTCATAGAGTTCTTTATTTTACTTCTGACTAGAATATGTCCTACTTGGGAAAGGGGAGTTGTTCTTGTCGTAGAAGGTGATTAGAACTCATTTAGTATTTTAGTATTTTAGTTTTTCACTTATTTGTTTTTGTAAGCAACAAAAGTTTTTATATTGAAAAGTTTTTGGGCGTAAGCCTAGTTTGCTGATCACACAGATCAGTAAGCGTAAATAATTCTTGAGTTATTGTTTTTAATTTGTTTTATTCCGCTGCATTATCTGTGGATGTGTGGACAGTTGTGAGACACATCTGTACTCACATCCGTTGTCTGTTGTGTGATTAAAGTTTCCTAGCTACACGAAACTTTCAATTGGTATCAGAGCCAACTCTCGATATATTATATTACTGAGTGTTGATCCAGAAAATGTAGTCATTATGGAATGCCAAAATCACCAAAACAGGCCTCGTGTCTTGGATGGTACAAACTATTCTCTTTGGAAGTAAGATACGTAATTACATCAAAAGTATTGATGAAAGGGATTGGATGTGTATCCTTGTTGCATGGCAACCTCCTATTGTGGAGAAGAAGCCTGCTTCTGGTGTTGGTGAGTCTATTTTCGAAAGGAAACCTGAAGAGCAATGGACTCTTAAAGAAATTCAGGCTGCTAACTACAATTCAAAAGCTATGGGTACTATTTCCAGCCATGTTTCTGGGAATATGTACAAGCTTATCACTAATGAGAGTGTAGCCAAAGCTGCTTGGGATATTTTGCAAACTCAATGTGAGGGAGCATCAAGTGTAAAAGCTACGAGGCTTAGAATTTTAATGGATAGGTTTGAGTTACTTCGAATGGAAGAAACTGAGGACATTGTGTCATATCCTGCTAAGATTCATGAAATTTCAAATGAGTGCACAAGTCTAGGAGAATCTATCTCCAATGCGAGACTTGTAAGTAAGATTTTGAGGACCTTACCTGAAAGGTTCAACCTAAAAGTGGCTGTGATTGAGGAAACTAATGACACCAATACTGTAGGTCTAGATAAAATTGTAGGTATCTTGACTGTGTTTGAGCTAAACCTTAAAGCTCATAAAAAGAACAAATCTCACAGTCTTGCTCTCAGAAGTGCTGCTGCATTACCAAAAGAGCTTGTGGAATTATCCTCTGAGATTGACAAGTCAAATCTTGAAGATGAGGATATGGCTTTTATTTCAAAGAAATTCAGTTCCATACTGAAAAATAAAAGAATAAAGATTTTTATCCCAAGTATTATGTTAAAGATAAATGCTAAATAAAGAGACTTGAAAATTAAGCACCACAACTTTATGTATCAGAAAATTCTCAATAAATTCCCCAAAATAATACCGTACTAGGGAAAATAAAGGCATAAATATTTTTACAAAAATCACCATTTTTTCATCATGAAAAAAACTGGTTTTTAGGTCCAAGAAGGACGAAACTGCGAACAAAATTATAGTTCAAATTTCAGTTCATGCATGTCAAATTTAGCCACATTAATTAGTTACTCATAATCAATAAAACCTAAATCAAGCATCAAAACCAACATGCAAGCATAATCCAAGCAATGGGGTCAAAATCCCAAATTTCTCAAGTTAAAAAACCCTAAGGGTATGTTTGGCAACTCAATTCCAATCCATTGAATTGGAATTGAAAGGGTTAAATTAGTTCCACGAAATTCATTTTGTTCTTCCAATTCCAAATCCAAGTCTTGAAATTGAGGTTGCCAAACATACCCTAAGCATAAGGTGAATAAGGAATTGCAGCAAGTAAAGAAAAAAATTGAGGATAATTACGCATCTCCTTATGTTCAGATTTGAAGTGTGTACCGCCAATGAAGGTTACACGAGTAGACGATCGGCTACAGTTACCAACCAGACGACTAGGACCGCTTCACCTGGTCAATCTCACCTCTGTTTAGAGCCCGTCGCTCCCCGAAAAATTTTGAATTTTTTTTTTTTTTAAGTATTACTCCCTCCGTCCCAGACCAAGGGTTCATCTTTCCTTTTTGGTCTGTCCCAGACCAAGGGTTCATTTCCATAAATGGCAAGTTTTTGAATATATTTATACCCTTATCATCTCCATATATTTACAAAAAAACCATTCATTATTCCCTTTTATATTCTCTCTCATATTCCCTACCACACATTTAACTACTATTCTTCCCACTCATTCTCTCTCCTATTAAATATTTTTAACTTTTACATTCTCTCTCCTATTCCCTACCACATATTTAACTTTTACATTCTCTCTCCTATTTCCTACCACACATTTAACTACTATTCCATATTCCACATTTAACTTTTATTCATTTTTTAAAAAATTTCTTAAGAAGCGTGAAATCCACCCCATATACCCATGGTCTGGGACGGAGGGAGTATTTAATTAGAATAATAAATAAATAATACTCCTTAGTTAATTTGGACTTGGGTTTAATTAAATGGACGAAATTAATAATTTAAATCAAGTGGGCTAAGTTGTGGGCTTAGGAGGTTAAAGAGGCTCAAGGAGGTGAAAGCCTAACTATATATAATAAATCCCCTAATTATCCATAATCATTCATTTAGCAAAGAAAAAGAAAAAAAAATCAAAAACCTAGAGAGGGAGGGCGGCGGCCGGTACTTGGAGGAGGAGTGGCAGCCGAGTTTTTGGTTTTCTTTGGCCATTGTTTCTTCATCAAAATCAAGGTAAGATAATACCTTAAACCCTAGTTTTTATTTCATTCAATCTGGAATTAAATTGAATTAGTTATGAATTTTTGAAATCTTAAAACTATTTAATTCTAGGTTTAATTATTCTTAGAGTTTTAATGGTTTAATCTTAGTATTTAATGTATAAATTAAGGGTTTGATTAATGGGGAATTGTAGGTGATGATGCCAAAATCGTCAAAAACAGCCCAAATCCAAGCGTTGAATGCTCCGGCGATCGCAAGGCCTGAAAATAAGAGAAAACACGTAAACTAAGCCGGGGCGGATCCGGCTAAAGGCCCTCCGGCGTGAGAGTAAGTTCACGGTTGATATTAGAGAAATCAAATTGACAGAGTTTCTCCAATGTAAAAAGTAACGTACCGAATAATGAGCCATAGGGCTTATATTTATAGGAATGGATAGATAGAATCCATGTTGGAATGAACTTGTAAAGAGATAAGATATAATTCTAATAGAATTATATCTTTTAAGGAGTCATTGTTTGACTTGAATTGATGTTGATAAGTATAATCCTGATTGGATCATGTCTGTATAATCCTTGTTGAATAAAGATTGTAACTGCTAACCGGAACGCCGAGGAAGGCAAATGATTTTCCTCGGCCTTTGGCAAATAAGCCGAGGAAAATGATTTTGCTTCCTCGTCATTTGGTAAATGGCCGACACGGAGATATGCCGGGGAGAACGATTTTCTTTCCTCGTCACTTGGATATATGCCGAGCAAATAACTTTTCTCTCCTCGGTAATTCCGACATGACGGCCCAAGAATGATGATATAAGGCCGAGATAAATGTTCCTCGGCATACGAGGAAGATCTTACTCGGCCCTAATACTTCATAATTAAGACAACATCCACTGCCCAATATAGTTGGGCCCAAGTTCGGGCAAGCCCATGTTCGTAGCTCGGTTTATATCGTTCAGTGGCCCCCGACTTTCTAGCTTGGCTTAGGACGAGTAGAAAGTCATCTCGGCATCGGCACATGGAATACGAACAGGTTTGACGCGTGTCATTGGTTGGTAATCGACGGTTGCTATTCGATGATGACACAGGGCCCCCTGCCTTGTCACGCCTTGATAAGCGTAATTAGCATTTAATTCTTGGGGCGCCTCACCCGAATTTATGCTTTACCTAGGTCGACCCGATTTGGGGAGGTATAAAAACTAAAACCCTCTTCATTTTACTCTTTACAAACCTCAAGCATTTGAAAGTATTTGGCAAGAATTCACCGGCGAAAACATCAGCGATCTTTGAACTCAGTTTCCGGCGAGCTTCATTTTTCCGGCGAAGTTGTTTTCTGCACCGATTTCGATCTTTCTTGCAAACTCAGGTATGATTTTCTTCCCTTCTCACGAACTCCCTTCCTGCTTTAGCGTCTTCTAGGGTTGTTAGGAGAAATCATATGTGAATCAAGAACATGAACCGCCATTATTGAAGATTCAATCTTTTCTTCACGAATTTTTGTTTCAAACTCTCAAAATTTCAAATTTTTGATTTTCTCTGTATTTTGTTAAACTTCTTCGAATATTGAATGAACTTCCCCTTTAATCTTTGATTCCCCTTAGAAATGGCTCGTTCTTGGGACCATTCACCCCGATTCCGTTATGGATATCATACGGGCAATCTGAGGGTTTATCGACGAGAAAGGGGTCCATGGTTGATGCTGAACTTGGATGATATAAGCAAGCAGTTGAGGGGTTATGGCCGATCCCGTTTATTCATTCAATACCCAGACTCCACAAGAATAGATAGGATTGAGTCTGGTTCTCCCAACATCATAGTTTTTGAGGATAGAGTGAGATGGTGGAGCACATCGAACCTGCATTCTACCCGCCTCCAATCGCGAAATGCGTGAGCGTATGAGAGGTACGGCCCTCCTCGGCCTTATGAAATGACGAGGAAGGAAATCTTCCTTCCTCGGCCTTATGGAATGACGAGGAGGGAATCTTCCTTCCCCGTCATTTAATCGGCCATTGACGAGGTAAATAATTTTGTCTCCTCGTCTTTATGCGAGATATGACGGGGAAGAGAAGGAGAGCCCTCCTCGTCTACTCGGATAGTTAACGCCTTCGTTGAAGGTGCGCAAGCCGATGCCCGCCTTGTCCGAAGAAGAGGAGGCCGAGGAGCAGGTAGCCGAGGAAAGCAAATCGAGAAAGCACCAAAGCCTGGGGATCCCATGATTGAGAGGCTGCACACCAAGTACAAAGTGGACCGCGCTGAGTATAAATTAACTTATATGGGCAAGATCGAGCCGAAGACGGAAAAAGAAGAGACGGCCTTCTACTATAACCAAGACTATGTCCACTTTTATTTCAAACAGTTTCAACGGGGACTCCGTCTTCCCTAGACCCCTTTATTTGTGAATTTTTGGATGATGTAAAGGCAAAGGCTTCGCCATGTCTTAGGAGCCAATGGTACTAGGGTTTTGGTTAGCTTCATCATCCTCTGCCGTAGTTTAGGCTATGAGCCGACCGTGGGAGCCTTCCGTCACTTCTACATTGTCCAAGTTATCAAGGAACAATGGCTTGTAGTTATTAGGAGTGCCAATAGGAAACCTAAGTTGCTTCTTCCCATGTCCAGCAAAGTTCCAGGCTGGGAGAACCACGTTATCCGAGTTGAGAGCCGCGAAGGTTGGGAGTTCCGATCTCCTTGTGATGATCCAACATCTTCCTTTGCTGTCCAACAATACGGGTGGACCAAAGATTTGATCAAGCGTCTGGAAGAGTTTGCCAGGGTAGGGGTCCTGGATTGGAAGCAAGTTGAATCCTCGGATCATTTCTATATCCAGGCAGGATTGATGCCGGGGAACGAGGACGGGGTGGCTCCCCTCGTCAATGTTAAAAGAGGACGTCGCTTCAATGATTGGACGATACATCCAGGCTTCGTATTCCACGAGGATTGTATTAAGTGCCATGAAGAGCGTCCCCGTGATCAATGTATTGGAGCACCTAACATTGTTGGACGTAAACTTTTATCTTGGACACTTGTAATTTTTGCGTCAGATTATTTTGCTCGTACTTGACCTTGAATTATCTTGCTCGTACTTGACCATTTCTTCCTTGTCTTTACAGATTTAACCGCCGAGGAAGAAGCATCCCTTGCAATGGAGAGACTAAGTCCCCAGGAGCTGATCAGGCGAAAGAGAAAGATGAGCAAGAAATCTGCTCTGATGGAAAGGAAGGATGAGGCCAATGCTCGTAATTTGGTCTTGGGCGTTCAGGGTGATAAACCCCTTCCCCTCAAACTTCACCAGGATGTAAATTCCGAGGACGCCGCATCCGAGGAACGGGCTGAACCCATAGTCGGTGATATGCCTAACCCTCCTACTGAGGCCGAGGAAGCAATGGCCGAAGAAACCGGCCTTGTTCAAAGGAAATCTGGCTCCAAAAGGCCTCCAGTTTCCAGTGCCGAGGAGCCGGTAGCTAAGCGGGCAAGTGTTGGTGGGGCCCCCAATCCTTCACCTCCTCCAACCCTGGCTATCAAGGATATCCAAACTGTTGAGCAGGCCGATGAGCTAGCTAAAAGCATGGCCCTCGACATTCCTCGTCTCAGGGGTCTTCCTTTGCAAATTAGGGAGGGACCTTTGGTAAGATTAGGCCGAGCTCCAATTCAGAGAGCAATGGATGAGGATGCCTATGATGCTCTTGTCAGAGAGGCTCCCAGTGACGATACCTTGCTCTGTCGCAAGGGGCTCTTACTTGCCGAGGTAACAATTCTTTCATTTGATCCTTGATTATGAGATCTGTTTTACACTTGTTTGCACTTCTAATATTAATTCTTCTTTCAGTTGGCTTCTGTCACGGCATATGAGAACGTGCTGGCCAAAAAGAAGGCCAGGCGCCTGAATGATGCCAAGGCTGCCCAAGCAAAGAGTGATACTGACAAGACTTCCTTGGTTAAACTTCTGAAGGCCAAGGATGCTGAGCTTGAGGCATCCAAGGCCAAAGTGGAGGCCGAGGTAAAAAGAGCCGAGGAAGAAAAGGCCAAAGCCGAGGAACATCTCCGGCTAAAAGGAGAGGAGCTGGCCAAAGCATTAGCGGATAAGGCCGAGCTTCAGGAAAAGGCCGAGGAAGCTGAGGCCAAATACCGAGGATTGGAGGCTGCCCTTCCCGCCAAGGAGACTGAGGCCGTGGTGCGCTTCAAGGAGAGCCCGGCGTTCAAGGATGCCGTGGTGTCTAGCTCGGCCTTCCAGGATGTCGTGGACGAGCAAACGGCCACCATGTTTGAAGATGGATACCTCCATCTTGCTAGGAGTATATTGGCTGATCCCTCCACCGGCCTAGACATCAACAAGATAGCCATGCTAATATGCCGGGATCAATACAGCGAGGAAGTTAGGGCTCTCCATCACTTGGTCCCCTTCTCTGCAAGCAACTTGGAATTGATAGCGGCCAAGGATGCTCAAGCATGCAGGGAAGTGTGGAGGCCAGCCCCTGTTATCCCTGGCAACATCAAAGACTTGGTGGAGGCGATCCAGGACGAGGAAGAGCCTGAGGCCAGGAAAGCCGAGGTAGGGGGAAGGGCCGAGGAAACTAATGCCCATGCTCATCAAACGACCCTTCCTCCTCCTGGCTCCATTACTACCAGCTGGCTTGAAGAGCCTTTTGATGATGCTCAGCAGTCTTAGGATAGTTTTTCCCTTTCTGCTTTTTGTAATAGACAATAGGATCTGTAATTCCATTTGACTATCAATGAAAAATCCTTTGTCATGATTCCTGTCATTTCACTAACTTGGTTATATTTTGGTATGCTATGCAAGCATTAGCCTTAGGAAGGTGGGATCCGAGGAAGGTCCCTTGTTCCTTGTGGAGCAAGTGGTTAGGCCGAGGAAAGATTCCTCGGCTTGAACTATACTCGTACGTCATTTGGGCTGAGGAAGTTTTCCTCGGCTTTGAATGTGTTGTAATCTTGAATCAGAGTAGATTCATGGTAGGAGGTTTATCAAGCCATTAGGCCGAGGAAAGTCCTCGGTCTTGGCTGTTAGTCTCCTAAGTCAAGGTGGACCCTTGACTGGAAGTTTTGTAAGCCATCAGGCCAAGGAGGTTCCTTGGTCTTGGCTGCTTGGTATCCTGAGTCAAGGTGGACCCTTGATAGGATGTGTTGTAGGCCATCAGGCCAAGGTGGTCCCTTGGTCTTGGCTGTGTTAAGCCATCAGGCCAAGGAAAACCCTTGGTCTTGGCAGTTGATAAGCCATCAGGCCAAGGAAGATCCTTGGTCTTGGCAGTTGAGTAAGCCATCAGGCCAAGGTGGACCCTTGGTCTTGGCTGTTGGTAAGCCATCAGGCCAAGGAAGATCCTTGGTCTTGGCAGTTGAGTAAGCCATCAGGCCAAGGTGGACCCTTGGTCTTGGCTGTTGTGTATCGGAGAGTCGGAAGTAATGTCCTCATCTTCCGGTGCTGGGTGAAGAGCTGATAGTTGCATTGCATGTTTAAAGAAACTGCTTTCGTAGAACTGAAATGCGATTACATAGAACTGCAATCCTATCAACTAAAAAGACAAAAAGAAAACAAAAGACCGAAAAGAAAAGACGGAAAATAAAGAGCTAATCTATTGCAAAATAAACTAGACTAGTGATAATATTTTCTAAGGTTGTCGGAATGCCATGGATGCTTGAGATCCTTCCCCTCCTTGGTCCTTAATCTGTAGGTCCCTTCTCGGATGACTTGAGTGATGATATAGGGACCTTCCCAATTTGGGGAGAGCTTGTTCTGTTCTGCCTTCCGACCAGTGGCTTCGATCTTTCTAAGTACCCAATCGCCAACTTGGAATACTCTTTTGATGACCCTCTTGTCGTGATATGCTTTGGTCCTTTGCTTGTAATTCACCATCCTCATCTGCGCAGCTAGTCGTTTCTCATCTATCAGGTCCAGGTCTAGGAGCCTATTGACCTTGTTGACTTGCTCATCATAATGGGAGTTCCTTACTGTAGGGATGGCCATCTCTGCTGGTGCCATAGCCTCAGAACCGAAGGTTAGTGCGAATGGGGTTTCCCCGGTTGGCCCAGGTGGTTGTGCGAATGCCCCATAAAGCTAGGGAAGTTCGTCCAACCATCTACCCTCGCGACCTTCAAGATTCTTGGTGAGGGCGGTTAGGACCCGCTTGTTGGCGCCTTCGCTGACCGTTGCCTTGGGGTCCGCTAACCGAAGATTTTGCATGGCGTACTTTGACTCTTCCCACCCCATTGTAAATGCCGTGGAGAATTGGAGGCCATGGTCGAAACAATTGTATGCGGAAGGCCAAATCTCGCACCGGATGTTGTCATGAACAAAGTTGATCGCATTCTCTTCCGTTATCTTGGCCAATGCCTTGGCTTCTATCCACTTGGAGAAGTAATCAACAGCCTACTATCACGTACTTGCAATTACCACGGGCGGGCGGGAAGGGTCCAATGAGGTCGATCCCCACATATCAAATGGCCACGTAGGTATTACAAGTGTTTGCTCGACCGCAGGTAGTCTTGGAATGTCGAGAACCTTTGGCATTTGTCACATTTTTCGAACATAGGCGTGCGCGTCTTCCCTTAGGTTTGGCCGCGCAGTAACCTAGCGATATGATTTTGTCGCCTAAGGTTCGGCCCCCGGTGTCCGCCGCAAACACCTTCATGTACTTCGCCAGGAGGTTCTCAGCTTCCTTGGGATAGACACACCTTAGCAGGGGCTTCGTGAAAGATCTTCGGTAGAGGACTCCGTTCATCACCACGAATCTTGGAGACCTCTTCTTGATAAGCTTGGCTCGAGCATCATCTTCTCGGGAGTTTCTCCTTCTCAATGTATTCGATGTAGTCATCGATCCAAAGATCTCTCTTCCTCGTCCGTAAGCTATGACTTGTAATCTTTCATACGCAGGTTCCTCGGCATAAACTACATATGGGTTGGTCTCCGAAGGAGACACGTCCATGGTGGCTAGTTTGGAGAGAACGTCTGCGACTTGGTTATCTTCCCTTCCTATCTGCTTAAGCTCAAAAAATTCCATTTTCTTCGTCATATCTAGGACCAGGTCTCTATACTTGGCAAGGGTGACATCTTGAGTGTTATATTCTCCCTTCACTTGTTTGACAACGAGCTGGGAGTCACGTAAAGCAGCCCACCTTAGTTGCTCCATAGAAGGAGGCCAACTCAATGCCAAATATGAGAGCCTCGTATTCGGCTTGGTTGTTAGAGGCAGGAAACCTGAAGCGGATGGCATCTTGTATAGTATATTCTCCTTCTGGGCTTGCTAATACAACTCCAGCTCCGCTTCTTTCCTTGGTAGCTGATCCGTCCGTATACAGGATCCAACAGTTGGATGGGAGTTCAATGGGAGAGTCTTTTTCCTCCGGCGCGTTTTGCTTCCGGGAGGTGGGGAGATGCTCACCCATAAAGGCAGTCTCGACCATGAAGTCAACCAAAGGCTGTGCTAAGAGGGTCTTCCTTGGTTGGTAAGTGATATCAAACTCCGTTAGAGCGATTGACCAATTAAGGAGACGTCCCGAGCCGTCCAACTTGTGAAGGATTTTCTTCAATGGTTCGTTGGTGTAGACGGTGATAGGATGTGCAGAAAAATATGCACGCAGCTTCCTTGAGGCGATGACTAGTGCGTATGCTATCTTCTCCACATTGAAATATCTGCTTTCTACATCGGACAGTGCCTTAGAGACATAGTAGACGGGCTTCTGAATTCCTTCATCCTTTCGAACTAAGACAGCTGCGACAGCATGATCAGTGGCAGCTAGGAAGACGTATAGCATCTCACCGGTAGTCGGACTGCTAAGCAAGGGAGGGGAACCCAAGTACTCCTTCAACCGGAGGAATGCTTCCGAGCATTCAGGAGTCCAGGAGAAGCTCTTGGTACCCTTCAATACCTTGAAGAAAGGCAGTGACTTTTCGGCGGATTTGGCGATGAATCTTCCAAGGGCCGCAATTCTTCCATTAAGTCTTTGGACCTCCTTGATGGTGGTAGGTTCCTTCATGTCAACGAGCGCCTTGATTTTTTCTGGGTTTGCTTCAATCCCCTTTGGGAAACCATGAAGCCCAGGAATTTCCTCGCAAGTAACTCCGAACACGCACTTGCTTGGATTCAGCCTTCATGTTGTTTGCTCGGAGGTTGTGGATGGTCTCTTCTAGGTCAGGAACGTGGCTGCCTTCCTTGGTCTTTATGACCATGTCATCAATATAAGCCTCCATGTTTCTACCTATCTCGACTTGCAAAAACTTGATTTACCATCCGTTGGTAAGTGGCACCAAAGCATTCTTGAGCCCAAAAGGCATCATGATGTAGCGTAAATTCCCCACAGTGTGTTTGAAAGGCGCCTTCTCGATGTCTTCTTTCGCCATTTTTATCTGATGATAGCCTGAATAGGCATCTAAGAAGCCGAGAGTTTGGTGTCCATAAATGGAGTCCACCAACTTGTCGATTCTCGGGGAGAGGATAGCTGTCCTTGGGGCAGGCTTTGTTTAGATCAAGAAAGTCTATGTACATACGCCATTTCCCATTTTGCTTCTTCACCATAACGACATTAGCCAACCAAACGGGGTATTTGACTTCGCGAATTATTCCGGCGCCGAGTAATTTCTGCACCTCTTCTTTGATAGCTTCCTCCTTGTCCCTTGCAAAATTTCTCCTTGTCCTGGGAGATGGTCTTCGCTAAAGGATCAACTTCTAAGCGGTGGAGGGCTACTTCTTCATTGATCCCCCTCATGTCTTCGACTCTCCAAGCAAAGACGTCGAGACTCGTTTTTCAAGAGGGATATGATTCTCTCTTTCTCTTCCCGTGATAGCCGGCCTCCTAGCTTGATTTTTTGTTCAGGATAGTCGGATTAATGACTACCTCTTCTAGCTCATCTACAGGCTTCATTTCGGTCCATCTCGAAATTCTAGGGATTCGATGATGATCTCTCCGATTCTCCTCCCTTCATTGTCGTTTACATTGAGGCCTTCTTCCTCCATAAGTTTATCGATGTCTGGAAGATCGTTCTTCCCCGAGTCATGGTTGGCCCCCGAGTTCTGGTCATTGACGAGAATGGGGTCTTCCTCGGAGATGGGTAGAACTATGCCTTGGTCATCCGCAGTTTCTAGGACCATAGGCTCTTCTTCCAGTGTGGGTAGAGTTACGCCTTGGTCATCCACAATTTCTAGGACCATAGGTTCCTCTTCCTCACTTTCCCATACTTCACGGATATAGTTCATCCTAGAGCTAGTTTCGGTGGTCTTCTGTGATTTGGTGATCTTGATGTTCTCCTCGGGCGTATCTATCTCCACGCTTTTTGACTTTTTCCGGCTCTTGACAACATGTTCCAAGAAATCTTTGGGGGTTTCCCTCACGCATCCAATGCCAGCACGAGTGGGAAATTTAACTCGTTGGTGAGGAAGGGAGGCTACCATCCCAAGTTTGGCTTGACTGGGAATGCCTATAATCGCATGATAATCACTAGTCAAGTCCATGACTATAAAAGTGACAGTAGCTTTGGCTCGGAAGGGATGATCGCCGACTTCGAGTTCTAGTTCTACGGTTCCCTTTGCTCCAACCTTATGGTTGGTGAATCCTTCAAGCCTTCCATGATATGGCTCTAGCGCAGTGTCTTTCAACCCCATTTGTTGGAAGGCTGAATAATACAGGATGTCTCGGGAGGCCCCCGTGTCAACAAGAAGTCTTTCGGATTCAACATTGTCAATTCGACCCTTGATGACCAATGGCTTCTCACGAGCTGCTCGACTTCCCGCCAACTCATTCGGAGAAAAACTAATGATTTCTTCTGCTTTATGGATCCAAGCAGGGACATGGTATACTTTGCTTAGCTCGTGGATCTGGTCCCTTAGCTTTCTGGTGGAGGTCACCTCTTCACGGATCACATGTAGTTTAGCCCTAGGAGGCCTTCGATCTTCATCCTCACTCTTGGATTCATCTTCGCTATCCTCTTGCTTCCGCTTTCGCTTGCCATCTTTCTTCATGACATAACGGTCTAACTTTCCCTCGTCAACCCATTGTTGGATTATCTTCTTAAGGGCCCAAAGAACCATCAAGGTGGTGTGCCCGTTGTCCTTGTGAAAATCACAAGATTTGTTCTTGTTGCGGGGATATTTTGGGTGATCACCACGGACGAGGTGGAGGAAGGTTTACTAGCCGCATGATTTCGGAGATGGGCTTTGTAAGAGGGGTGAACTCCGGCTTCTTAGTGCTTGGTTCTATTCTTTCCTTTGGAACCCTTGCCGTTCCCGTTGTCATTCCGTCTGGGGTTAGTTGCTTCAGTTCCGTCTTGTCGCCTCCCCTTTTCTTTGTCTTGTCTTCACCATGGAAATGGCATAAGCCACTTTGTACAATTCGGCTTTGGAACTAGGTTCCTTGGCTGAGAGTTCATAAATGAGGGGGCCAGATTTTAACCCAGAGTTGAAGCAAACTATGACCTCCCTATCAGTGAGGCTTTCTTCGACTTGGTCCGCCATTTTTCGGAACCTATTGTAGTAGCCGAGGGTGGTCTCTCCCTTCCCTTGCTCAATGTTGGCCAAGTCGGTTAATCTCATCTTCCTCTTCCCACTCGTGGCGAAATGATCTAAGAACATTCTCCTCATGCCCCTCCAAAGAATCGATGCAACCTTTCTTGAGCTCGTGGAACCAGGTCAAAGCCGTTCCGGAAAAGGTGCTCGCGAAAGCTTTCAGAGCAAGTCATCAAGCAGTGGTGAGGAGATTCATGGTTTGTTCAAAACTTTGCACATGGTCCTTGGCGTCAGTGGTTCCGTTATATTTCTCGAAATTTGGGAGCTTGAGGTTAGGATGGGGAGGTGCAGCTTATCCTCAAGGAAAACGGACGGGTGGCCCAATCATAATCGTCGTCATTATATTTCTTTCCCCTCTCCATATCATCCGGCCTTTGCTTCAACACTCCCATTGCTTTGTTTCTATTTCCTTCTCACTACTGAGCGAGTGCTTCGTTGGGAGCTTACGATCGACTTTTCTTTGGGGCGATCATTCACCCTACTATGCTCCTCTTCATGTCGGTGGCCATCACGTTTGGAGGGGGCCTTATCACGTCTTGGTTCCGTGTCTTGTGCGCCAAGTATCATCCCGTAGGGCTCTGGGGTCCTTGGCCTAGCAAATTCTCGATGCCGAGGACGAGGAGAGTCCCGTCGACGAGGACGATGAGAATCTGAACGACGAGGACGAGGAGAATCTGGTCGACGAGCTCGAGGAGACATTGGACGCCTAGGTGTCATGATGAGGCGAGCAGGGGATAGGCGCCTATTCAAGCTGAGCCTTGTCCTTAGGTCCTTGGAGTTCACTTCCTCTTCCCTAGGAGTTATTTGGCTTCTCGGGTCGACCACGGGATCCTTATGCTTCTTGGTATGCCGAGGATGAGGAGAATCTCTGGGAGCCTGGCATTGGTAGTTCGGCGGTCTTCGGGGGAGGAGCCCGATGCTCTCCTGTTCCTTTCTCAAAGGTGGGCCCATTGATGGTACAATGAATGGAGCCATGGAATGATCTGGGTCCATTTGCAAAAGAGCAACTTGTGTTTCATACATCCTTTGCAAAGTCTCCATTTGTTTGTGTAACAAAGAGCGTCGGTCAACGGGTTGAGATCCTCCTGCTTGACCGGCGTCGGCATTCTTTGTTTTCTTCCTTCCCGCTTGCTTCCCACGAGCACGAGTAGGACGAGGAAGGTCATTGCCCTCTCCCTCGGCATTTGCACGACCCGTGGAACGAAGAGTCATGGCAAGGGGAGGAATGGCATCGGTGCGAGGTAGAGGAGGAGGAGGAGCGGTGGCTCCTCGGTTCCAGTGTTCCCCCCATTCACTTGGGTGGGATCCTCAGCTGTAACACTTGTGAATTGTCCGTCCATTATGAATCACAAACAGATTATTAAATGCAAAATTTTCTAAAAATCACAATTTCACCAGAACCGAATTTATGGCTAAAATTAGGGTAAATTTTAACCAAAAACAAATAGCCAATTGTGATTTTTCCAGCACACAAAATTCAAGCCAAAATTGGGATCGAATTTAATGCTAAAATCGCCTTTAGCGGAATGCAGGCAAATTAGAGAATTTGAACTTGATGATTCCGGTGGCTTCAAGAACAGATTTTTTTCGATCCAAAAAATTCTGTTCCAAGAAAGAACAAATTCGGCAAGAAAATTGGCTTTAAGCGAGCGTTTTCCAGGCCAAACAATGGGTGTTTGAATCGATTTCCCGGCAATGGAACCAATTGATGATGCCAAAATCGTCAAAAACAGCCCAAATCCAAGCGTTGAATGCTCCGGCGATCGCAAGGCCTGAAAATAAGAGAAAACACGTAAACTAAGCCGGGGCGGATCCGGCTAAAGGCCCTCCGGCGTGAGAGTAAGTTCACGGTTGATATTAGAGAAATCAAATTGACAGAGTTTCTCCAATGTAAAAAGTAACGTACCGAATAATGAGCCATAGGGCTTATATTTATAGGAATAGATAGATAGAATCCATGTTGGAATGAACTTGTAAAGAGATAAGATATAATTCTAATAGAATTATATCTGTTAAGGAGTCATTGTTTGACTTGAATTGATGTTGATAAGTATAATCCTGATTGGATCATGTATGTATAATCCTTGTTGAATAAAGATTGTAACTGCTAACCGGAACGCCGAGGAAGGCAAATGATTTTCCTCGGCCTTTGGCAAATAAGTCGAGGAAAATGATTTTGCTTCCTCGTCATTTGGTAAATGGCCGACACGGAGATATGCCGGGGAGAACGATTTTCTTTCCTCGTCACTTGGATATATGCCGAGCAAATAACTTTTCTCTCCTCGGCAATTCCGACATGACGGCCCAAGAATGATGATATAAGGCCGAGATAAATGTTCCTCGGCATACGAGGAAGATCTTACTCGGCCCTAATACTTCATAATTAAGACAACATCCACTGCCCAATATAGTTGGGCCCAAGTTCGGGCAAGCCCATGTTCGTAGCTCGGTTTATATCGTTCAGTAGGTTATAATGATGTAACCCTAACCCTAGTTCATATTGCTTTGAAATTGAATCAAACAAAATTAATATGATTAAAAGGGTTTTTATTAAAGAGTATATAAATTAAATGATATGTTTAATGTTTAAAAAAAAATAAAAAGATGAACAAAATAATTTTTGGGAATCAATCTGAGGTCTCGGCTGAATTTGGTCTAAGTGGATTTGGGGTTGTCTCCATTTAAGTATTAGAATTTTAGTTAGTTTATATATAAACAGTTAGTTTTTAAACGTAAAAGGGACCAAACTGAAAAGTTTACAAAGCTGGATAAATTAAATTCTGATTTCCAGTTAAATTCTCCACTGGACAGTTAACTTTAGGACTGAACTGAAAGGTTCAAAGTTTCTGAGGGACTGTTCTGTAATATTTAAAAGTCAGAGGACTGTTTTGCAATTACTTTAAAATTGAAGGACTGTTTTGTAATTTTTCAAAAGTTGAGGGTTTGTTTTGTAATTTTTCAAAAGTTGAGGGACTGTTTTGTAATTTTCCAAAAGTTGAGGGACTATTTTGTAATTTTCCAAAAGTTGAGGGACTATTTTGCAATTTTTCAAAAGTTGAGGGACTATTTTGTAAAATTTGGAAAGTTAAAGGACTTTATTGAGATTAAGAAAACCTAAAGGAACCTTTTGAAATTTAGGGGAAGACCAAAGACTTTAAAGAAGTTATATAAAAGAGAAAGAAGAAAAATAACACTTTAGTATTTAAAAGAATACTAAAAGACTTAGATTCCTAAAATAGTAGGATTCTAAATTGAAAATTTCCAAAGAATGAAACTTTCTAATTAAAGAAGGTTACCCAAAAAGAGAAGAGGGGCCGTAATTAGAAAGTTATCAAGGAATTAGACTTCCATTGAAAGGAAGGAAACTAAGTGTCATCTTGAGGAAAGAATTATAAGAAGAAAGTTTCTAAAGTAAGAAACTGCTAAATTAGAAAAGTTCCTAAAAATAGAAAGTTAGTTAACCAATTAAGGTGAATCTAAGAGTAACTTATAGGTTAATTAAGGAAAGGAAGTATAGGTGCATAAGAAGTAATAAAAGATTACTTGTACCTAAGATATGTTATTACGTGATTGTAGATTTCGCGTAAAGGCATTGCTCGAGGAAGGAAGCAAAGCTAAGGTAAGGAATTACGATCCTAAGTACTCTTGTGTATCAATTTCGTTGGAAACTCCATCGAGTCTTTTCAAAACATGAATGCTATCTGTGGCTGATAGTACTTTTTAAAATACTCTTACGAAATGTATCGTCATTGGAAATTCTTTATTCTATGATATGTTCTTGTTCATGGAATATCTGCAAATATTGAAATTGCTATGTGTGTTCTTGTACCTATGAATGCACTGTATGTATTGACTAGTATGCAATATTATATGCTAGTTATGTTATACTATGCTTAATGAAAAGTAAGTGTAACGGAAAATCGACATCAATGTAGGTGATCGATATGGGAATACTCAATGTAGGGTATAACCCATGAAATTTATGCTTAATGAAAAACATGTATTATGAAAACACGACATCAATGTAGGTGTTCGTTGTTGGGAATACTCAATATAGGGTATAACCCATGGAATTGACGGAAGGATGAAAGTATAACAAAATTGTAGTTGCCACACTTTCTTTGTTATGAAATATACACATATATGTTTGTCTATAACCTATCCTTGAATATAATTTTTGGATTCGTTCATTCTAGTCGTCTCCTCATTGTACCGATGAGACCACGTATGAACTTACTGGGCATTGTTCGCTCATTCCTTCATTTTCTTTTTCCCCCAGGATCGGAATAGAAAGGAGGAGAACCGTCATCAAGAAGAGACGGAGCAATTGAATAGAATAAATTAATTATTTAATGATTCCGGATTTCAGAACTTTTAGTAGTACTAGTGATTGTATTTAGCCGTTACATCTGATTTTTCCGCACTTATGTAATGGTTTGACTTAAATTACCGTTATGGACCCGTCTTTTGGGGTATTTATTTATGTTTATGGAATTATTTAAATTATGGAAATTCGGGGTCGTTACAGTTGGTATCAGAGCTCCGGTTTTAGGTCTCATGGGAAGTGTTAGATCTAAGTACCTGGGAGTTGAAAGAATTGACTTTTGAAGAATGGACCCCAGAGTTGAAAGTTAGCTCTAAGTTGCAATTATAGAGTTAAGTAGACTAGTGGAACAGTTAAAGGAATAACTTACTCGTTGCTTTGGAAGATTAAAGCATATTTACTTTAAGTATATAAATATTATGTATTGAAGATATACTAATGATGATCTGTCTTGATTCTAGGAGATGATCAGGAGATATTCTTTGAGTTTTGGCTGGTATTATGACCTAGAAGAGTCAAAGGTACCTATAGAAAAAGACGAGGCAGTTATCGAGGTAATAAAGAATGATGTTTCTAAGGTGAGATACTTGAGGTACAAGCTGAAGAGATTGGGAGTAGTGAAGCTACTCCAATTGTAATTGAAGATGATGATCAAGAGTTAGAGACAGTAAGAAGGTCTAGAGGAAGACCAAGAGGTTCTAAAAAGACACCAAAAGGTACCTAGTGAAAGACCTAGGGGAAGACCTAGGAAGGTGTTGTTTCACGATTGAAAAGTGGGACGTTGAGTTATTTATGAGTAGAGAAAATGAGTAGTTAGTTCTAAACGAACTCCAGATATTTTGTTGAATTTAAAGAGTTTAATGCAATGATAATATTGGAGTTTATATTGGGGAATTGTTTGTATTTTGTTCTTAAGTGTTAAGCGTGTGTGCTAACCTAGAACGAGAAAGTTGGTCTAGTGAAAAGACCATGTGTGAAAAGTAATTG
Source organism: Adenophora triphylla var. japonica (assembly GCA_022495995.1). NCBI lineage: Eukaryota > Viridiplantae > Streptophyta > Magnoliopsida > Asterales > Campanulaceae > Adenophora > Adenophora triphylla. Next base: position 55,561 of record JAFEMH010005833.1, on the reverse strand, counting down.
GCTGATTAAAATGGCCAAGTGAGAATCATGATTGGTCTGCTGAAACGACCAATGTGAAAGGATGAACGGCCTATTGAAACGGTCAAGTGTAATTAAGTTTGGGTCTAGTGAAACGACCGGTAGTTGATAAGTGGTTTATTGAAACGACCAAGGATCTAATAAAACGACGATTGAAAGGAAAAAGTTAAAATCTTTTGAGACGGACTTCAATGAGATAACTAGCTAAGTAATAACTTATAAGAAGTTATACTTTCCCTAACTATAATGTCCGAAGGGGGAAGGTTACTGAATTTAGGAAGTTACTAAATTTAGAAAGTTACTATTTTAGGAAAGTACCTAAAATAGAAAGAATAAAGGTTCCTATTTGAGGAAAGTACCTGAAATAGAAAGTGTAGAAATTACTATTTTAGGAAAGTTGCCTAAAATAGAAAGCTTAGTTAACCAAACCAAGGAGTTAAGAATAACTCGTGGGTTAACAAGAAGAACTATTAAAATGTTTTAAAAAGGGAAAATCTTCAAAAGTTAAAATCTAAGTCTGTTGAGACGGAGATAAGAAAGTTAATTATAGTCTGTTAAGACGAAAAAAAAAATAATAATTTAATTACAGTCTGCTGAGATGAAAATATAAAATCGAAGTTAGTCTTTTGAGACGGAACCGTAAAGTATTAACTAGCAAGACGATTACGTATATATATGTAGTGAGTTAGTTAAACTAAATATTATAGTTATTGATACTTATCAAGGAATCAAGTGGAACCAAGGGTTACACTGGAAGCAGGGACCAAGATGGGACCAATAACAAAAGGAAAGCTACGGATAAGAACCGTGGAAAGAAGGTACGACAAGCAAGTACCGGAATAAGAAATTCGATAACCGCGGATGGGAAAAAAATTGATGCCCAAGGGCGAGGAACTACTGGGAAATGTCAAGTGTGCGAGAGGAAGCACAAGACTGATGAATGCTAGTACAAGGAAAAGAAATGTTACAATTGTGACAAGATGAGACATTCGCAGTGGAAGTACCAAGAACCAAAGGAAGCTGAAATTGCTCAAGGAGAAAAAGATGATAAAAGAACCGGTAGTGGTTGTGGACGAGTGTTACCATGATTGTCAAGGACACAAGAGCCACAAATGATTTTGTTGAAGATACAATTCAACTCTATTCTAGTGATGTGTATGCATTGTTTGATTCTGGTGCTACGCATTCAATTATTAGTGCTTATTAGGCAAAGAAAATGAACTTGGAACCTGAGGCGTTAGGATTACCTCTGGTCATAGATTCTCTGACGAGAGAGTCAATTCCTATTTCATATGCATATAAGTGTTGTCCTTTGAAAATAGGAGAAAGAGAACTCGAGATTGACCTTATCGAGTTAGGAATGAATGAATTTGATATTATCTTTGGGGATAGATTGGTTAGCTGCTTACCATGCCAAGAAAAAAATGGCTTTAAGAAGGAAGTGTATTTCAGATTACCATCTGGAGAAGAGTTTTATGACCAAGAATCGAATCTTAGACCCCAAGTGGACTTTATTTCGGAGATGAAAGCCCGAATGATGTTAAGAAAAGGATGTGAAAGTTTTTAGCCAATATTAGTGAGAGGGATAAGAAAGAAGTGCGTATAGAACCTCTTTCAGTGATCAGAGATTTCAAAGATGTGTTCCCAGAATAATTGCCTGGAATACTGCCAGAAAGAGAAGTGGAATTCTCTATAGATTTGGCACCAGAAACCGCACCAATATCTAAGGCACCGTCAGAATAGCGTTGACTTAACTTAAAGAACTGAAGGAACAGTTACAAGAACTATCGGATAAAGGTGTGATTGTATTCATTAAGGAGGTTTTGATATATACAGAGACCAAGGGAAAGCATGAAGAGCACTTGAGATTAGTGCTGCAAATTCTGAAAGAACAACAATTGTATGCTAAATTCAAGAAGTGCGAATTTTGACTAGAGAAAGTGGTATTCTTAGGACGTGTGATATCTAAGGATGAAGTTGCAGTGGATCCAACAAAACTAGAAGCTATAGTGAATTGGGAAAGACCAACCACAATTAGTGAAATAAGAAGTGCCTTGGGATTGGCTGGTTACTATAGGAGATTCGGTAAATGATTCTCTAAGTTATCAGGACCGAAAATTAGGCTAACACCAAAAAGGAGCAAGGTTCGTTTGGTCAGAAGAATGTGAAAAGAATTTTCAGGAACTGAATCAAATATTAGTGTCTGCACCAGTTTTTACGTTACCATCTGGATCAGACGGATTTGTAATCTATAGTGATACTCCGCTTAAAGGATTAGGCTGTGTATTGATGCAAAATGATAAGGTTATAGCCTACGCGTCAAGGAAATTAAAAAAAAAACCGTGAGAAGAATTACCCGACTCATGATTTTGGTTAGCGGCAGTGGTGTTGCATTAAAGATTTGGAGACATTACTTGTACGGAACGACTTGTCAGATCTATATGGATCATAAGAGTCTTAAGTATATTTCCACCCAAAAGGAACTTAATATGAGGCAAAGGAGATGGTTAGAATTACTTAAAGATTATGATTGTACCATTTTGTATCACCCAGGGAAGGCCAATAAGGTGGCTGATACCATGGAACCTTGGCAATGTTGATTTCTAAGGGGGTAAGAGTATGGAACAAGATTGAAATTACCGGTTTAGAAGTACGCGTTAGTGGATATTTAGCGCGATTGGGCGTGCAGCCTGCACTTTTGATTAGGATTAAAGAAGCACAAGGATTGGATGAGGAAAGGGATTTCCTCATGGGCAAAGGACAAGGCAAAGACCTTCGTATAGGCGAAGATGAAATCTTAAGGTATCAGTCAAGGATATGGGTACCAAGTAGTGATGAGCTAAAAAGGAAAATCTTAAGGGAGGCTCATTGTTTGAAATTCTCCGTACATTTGGGAAGTACAAAGATGTATCGAGACCTGAAAGAATCATTTTGGTGGAACGGTATGAAAGGCGACGTGGCAGAATTCGTGGCAAAATGTTTGGTGTGTCAACAAGTGAAGAGTGAGCATCAGAAGCCTGTGGGACTACTACAGTCGTTACCTATCCCAAAATGGAAATGGGAACATATTGCAATGGATTTGGTAGTTGGATTGCCAAAGACACTAAGAGGAATGAATGTTATATGGGTCATAGTGGATCGATTGACCAAGTCGGCTCACTTCTTAGCGATCAAGGTGACAGACTCGCTAGAGAAGTTGGCTAAGTTATATGTTGATGAAATTGTAAGGCTACATGGAATTCCAGTTTCGATAGTGTCTGACCGAGATGTTAGGTTTACGTCGAAGGTCTGGAAAAGTTTGCAACAGGCATTGGGGACGGAGTTGACAATGAGTACAGCTTTCCACCTGCAAACGGATGGACAGTCAGAAAGGACAATCCAGACTTTGGAAGACATGCTAAGGGATACATCGTTAGATTGGCAAGGCACATGGGACGAACATCTACCACTAGTGGAGTTTGCGTATAATAATAGCCTTCACACTAGTATTGGTATGGCTCCGTATGAGGCACTTTATGGGCGAAAGTGTAGATCGCCTACTTGTTGGGATGAAGTAGGTGAACGGAAATTGACAGGGCCAGAACTAGTCCAAGTAACTGCGGACAAGGTACAACAGATTCGTAAATGGTTGTTAACAGCACAGAGTAGGCAGAAATCTTACGCAGACAACCGACGACGCGACCTAGAATTTCAAGTGGGAGATCATGTATTTTTGAAGATTTCACCAACCAAAGTTGTCATGAGATTTGGTATAAAAGGAAAGTTGAGTCCACGGTACGTAGGACCGTTTGAGATTTTGGATAAGGTTGGAAAGGTAGCATATCGATTAGCTTTACCACCTGTACTTGCTGGGGTACACAATGTATTTCACGTATCCATGTTAAGAAAGTATATGGCAGATGCAAGTCATGTAATTGAATACAAGCAGTTAAGGCTTCGAACGGACTTGAGTTACGACGAGAAACCGATTAAGATTGTGGATCGGAAGGACCAGAATCTGCGAAGACGAGTTATCCCGTACGTGAAAGTACAATGGAGCAACCACACGGAACGCGAAGCGACATGGGAGCTCGAAAGCGAAATGAGGGAAATGTATCCCGATCTCTTCGAAAATTAAGGTACGTTTAGTTTGGAGGACCAAACTCTTTTAAGGGGGTAAGAATGTAAAGACCCGAAAAATTTTGAAATTTTTTTTAAGTATTATTTAATTAGAATAATAAATAAATAATACTCCTTAGTTAATTTGGACTTGGGTTTAATTAAATGGACCAAATTAATAATTTAAATCAAGTGGGCTAAGTTGTGGGCTTAGGAGGTTAAAGGGGCCCAAGGAGGTGAAAGCCTAACTATATATAATAAATACCCTAATTAAATTTTTCCATAATCATTCATTTAGCAAAGAAAAAGAAAAAAAATCAAAAACCTAGAGAGGGAGGGCGGCGGCCGGTTCTTGGAGGAGGAGTGGCAGCCGAGTCTTTGGTTTTCTTTGGCCATTGTTTCTTCATCAAAATCAAGGTAAGATAATACCCTAAACCCTAGTTTTTATTTCATTCAATTTGGAATTAAATTGAATTAGTTATGAATTTTTGAAATCTTGAAACTATTTAATTCTAGGTTTAATTATTCTTAGAGTTTTAATGGTTTAATCTTAGTATTTAATGTATAAATTAAGGGTTTGATTAATGGGGAATTGTAGGTTATAATGATGTAACCCTAACCCTAGTTCATATTGCTTTGAAATTGAATCAAACAAAATTAATATGATTAAAAGGATTTTTATTAAAGAGTATATAAATTAAATGATATGTTTAATGTTTTAAAAAAATAAAAAGATGAACAAAATAATTTTTGGGAATCAATCTGAGGTCTCGGCCGAATTTGGTCTAAGTGGATTTGGGGTTGTCTCCATTTAAGTGTTAGAATTTTAGTTAGTTTATATATAAACAGTTAGTTTTTAAACGGAAAAGAGACCAAACTGAAAAGTTTACAAAGCTGGAAGAATTAAATTCTGATTTCCAGTTAAATTCTCCACTGGACAGTTAACTTTAGGACTGAACTGAAAGGTTCAAAGTTTTTGAGGGACTGTTCTGTAATTTTTAAAAGTCAGAGGACTGTTTTGCAATTACTTTAAAATTGAAGGACTGTTTTGTAATTTTTCAAAAGTTGAGGGACTGTTTTGTAATTTTTCAAAAGTTGAGGGACTGTTTTGTAATTTTCCAAAAGTTGAGGGACTATTTTGTAAATTTTCAAAAGTTGAGGGACTGTTTTGCAATTTTTCAAAAGTTGAGGGACTATTTTGTAAAATTTGGAAAGTTAAAGGACTTTATTGAGATTAAGAAAACCTAAAGCAACCTTTTGAAATTTAGGGGATGACCAAAGACTTTAAAGAAGTTGTATAAAAGAGAAAGAAGAAAAATAACACTTTAGTATTAAAAAGAATACTAAAAGACTTAGATTCCTAAAATAGTAGGATTCGAAATTGAAAACTTCCAAAGAAGGAAACTTTCTAATTAAAGAAGGTTACCCAAAAAGAGAAGAGGGACCGTAATTAGAAAGTTATCAAGGAATTAGACTTCCATTGAAAGGAAGGAAACTAAGTGTCATCTTGAGGAAAGAATTATAAGAAGAAAGTTTCGAAAGTAAGAAACTGCTAAATTAGGAAAGTTCCTAAAAATAGAAAGTTAGTTAATCAATTAAGGTGAGTCTAAGAGTAACTCATAGGTTAACTAAGGAAAGGAAGTATAGGTGCATAAGAAGTAATAAAAGATTACTTGTACCTAAGATATGTTATTACGTGATTGTAGATTTCGCGTAAAGGCATTGCTCAAGGAAGGAAGCAAAGCTAAGGTAAGGAATTACGATCCTAAGTACTCTTGTGTATCAATTTCGTTGGAAACTCCATCGATTCTTTTCAAAACATGAATGCTATCTGTGGCTGATAGTACTTTTTAAAATACTCTTACGAAATGTATCGTCATTGAAAATTCTTTATTCTATGATATGTTCTTGTTCATGGAATATCTGCAAATATTGAAATTGCTATGTGTGTTCTTGTACCTATGAATGCACTGTATGTATTGACTAGTATGCAATATTATATGCTAGTTATGTTATACTATGCTTAATGAAAAGTAAGTGTAACGGAAAATCGACATCAATGTAGGTGATCGATATGGGAATACTCAATGTAGGGTATAACCCATGAAATTTATGCTTAATGAAAAGCATGTATTATGAAAACACGACATCAATGTAGGTGTTCGTTGTTGGGAATACTCAATATAGGGTATAACCCATGGAATTGACGGAAGGCTGAAAGTATAACAAAATTGTAGTTGTCACACTTTCTTTGTTATGAAATATACACATATATGTTTGTCTATAACCTATCCTTGAATATAATTTTTGGATTCGTTCATTCTAGTCGTCTCCTCATTGTACCGATGAGACCACGTATGAACTTACTGGGCATTGTTCGCTCATTCCTTCATTTTCTTTTTCCCCCAGGATCGGAATAGAAAGGAGGAGAACCGTCATCAAGAAGAGACAGAGCAATTGAATAGAATAAATTAATTATTTAATGATTCCGGATTTCAGAACTTTTAGTAGTACTAGTGATTGTATTTAGCCGTTACATCTGATTTTTCCGCACTTATGTAATGGTTTGACTTAAATTACCGTTATGGGCCCGTCTTTTGGGGTATTTATTTATGTTTATGGAATTATTTAAATTATGGAAATTCGGGGTCGTTACACTGCATAATTTAAAATCCCCAACAATTTCTCAGATTAAGAAAGCCTCAACATCTCGTCTTAAAGCCAAACCTATTCCTTAGTAGGTCTATCCATAGGCAGCTCATGCGTTCCCGAGATTGTTCAATGAGTCATGCCAAGGCCCTCGCTGCCTCTCTTCGTTGGCAACTCGTTCATTCCCGAGAACGTTCAGTGTGTCATGATGAGCCCCTCGTCGCCTCCCTTGGTTGGCAACTCGTGTATTCCCGAGAATGTTCAGTGAGTCATGCTGAGGCCGTAGCCGCCTCCCCTTCGTTGGCGTCTCATGCGTTCCCAAGAATGTTGTGAGTCATAGCGAGGCCCTTACTGCCACCCATTAATTTTTAGCTCGTGCGTTCCCAAGAACATTCAGTTAGTCATGCTGAGGATCTTGCCGCCTCTTATCCATTGTCAGCTCATCACCTCCTCCCTTTGTTTGCAGCTCGTGCATTCCTGAGAACGTTTAGTGAGTCACACCGAGGCCATCGTTGCTTACCTTCATTGGCATCTTGTATGATCCTAAGAATGTTTAGTGAGTCATGCTGAGGCCCACACCGCCTTCTTTTGCTTGCAGCTCATGCATTCCTAAGAACATTCATTGAGTCATGCCGAAGCCCTCTTTGCCTCCCTTCGTTGACATCTCGTGCATTCTCGAGAACATTTAGTAAGTCATGTCGATGCCCTCCCCACCTCCCCTTTTCTTCAATCATTCGTGTGCCCAAGAGCATTAATTGAAAGACCTTCTCCTCTAAGGCATGTGTCTCAGTTTTTATTGACGACCCCCATTTGCTTCGCAAGGACATTGCTGAGGGGCTCCGTTGACACCCACACCATTACTAAGTGCACCACACACTTAGTAAAAATCCCCACTGCACACCCCTTTGGTACACCCACCAGTATGTGAGTTGCACTTGAGGAGAAACTGGCTACCCTTGCCAGCCGGACGGCTAGGACCGCCCTGACTGCGCCATAGTTGATTTCCACACGTTTTATAAGTTAGGTTATCTGTAAGTACGCCAATCCAATTCGCGACCCTTTTAGGTGCATTTTAATGTGATAAAATCGCACTAAGGGGCATTTTGGTAAATTCCCGGTCCGTTCCGAGACTTCCGGAAATATTTCATGAGTTTCTCGCGAAGGAAGTATTTTTTAATTTTTACTATTTTTCCCGGAAAAAAGGACCTACAGGGAATTAATTGCTTTGGACTTTTCAGGAATTAATTCAGAATATTCTAGAAGCAGCTTTTGGCGCCAAAAACAGTTATTGCTTGCTTAAGTCGTGCGACAGATCGAAGCATGGAAAGTGGATACGTGAAGTCGTGCGACACTTCATGCCCATCAGCAGCAGCTATAAATAGAGCCCTCTGCCTCTCATTTTTGGATCCCAATTTCCCCTCCTAATGTCACTCTATCAAAATCCCCCCAGAACCAATCTCTCTCCTCCTTCTACACAAAACCCCAAACAATCCTACCTCGCATCCACCTCCTCTCATCCAACTCACCACACTATTGAGGACCTGAAGGCTAACACTCCTTCTGTGTTTGATTCCACGTCCAGAAGCTGAATTGAAGGCTAATACACCTAACTTGGTGTATTCGTTGTGGATCTACAAGGGTAACAAGTCCACCTCTCACTCTCTCTCTCTTACTACTTGCTTGATTGCAATTCCCCTCCCTCCACTTGATAATCAGGCTCCATCCGCCTCAGATTATCAAGTGGCAACTGCCATCTCTCTATTTAAATCTGATTTGCTTTGATCCAATTGCATGTTCATGATGTGATTTATTTGTAATTGAAATTTGGATGTCAAGGGAGTGTGGATCTCCCATATCCACACTCCTTTGGTTGATCTGTCTCTGATTCGTGTTGTTCTAAATTGCCTTGGTATAATTGTTTGATCTAGTTAAGCATCTGTTGAATCTGTCTCTCAGCTGTAAGATTCCTGCAGATGGTAAACATGTGTCACGCGACACATTTAGACATAAGAAGTTCTGTGTCACGCGACATATCGTGACCATCTGCAGAGAATCATCATTTCAGTTGTAATTTGTTGATATTGTTTGGTTATCACTCATAACAGAGTGTAGATCTTCAATATCTACACTCATCTGAGGTGATTCTGTTGATGTGGATTGAGTATTTGTAAAACCTCTGCATAGCATCTTGTAGTGTCACGCGACACAATTGACCCACCAGGTCCTGTGTCACGCGACACAACAAGCCCTGTACAGAAGGTTCAGTTTCAACTGTAATCTATCTTGTCCCTCGTTGTAAATGGGATGTGGCCTCCCAGAGTCAATGGCTCACAAGTTGTATTCCCCTTTCTTGAGCAATAAAACAAAGCGTTGACTTGCATTTTATACATATCTTGTCATATACACTTTGCACACACATTTGAATGATTTGAATGTTGAACAATAGAAAGACTCGTCTACGGACGAGGCGTGTTGGGTGAACTCTCGGTTCTTCCCGACACGTAACTTGACCCCTGAACCCATTTTCTCATTTTAAAAGGTTTTCAATGTTTCCTTAAAAATGACGTGGCGACTCTCATTTTTTTTGGCGAGGGTTCATTCAGTGGCGACTCTGCTGGGGATAACACTTTGGAAAACCTGTTTTTTCAAAAGTTTAGAAGGTCAAGCTTTCATTCGATTAAACATCCAATATGTCCATCTTTGTGTGCATTCTTGATAATCTTTTGTAGTTCATGCATTTTATTGATTATGAGACTTGTGAACCTTGTAGTTTTTGTGGCCATTCTGTTTTGCTTTGGTTTTTTGTTTGTCCCGTGCCATGGAGAGGCAGGGGCTGATCTGATTGTTTGCAGGGTCCTGGTTCAGTGACCACCCTGGTCGTGTGACATCTCTTTCCCCTGATGTCCTGTGTCACGCGACAGGAGTGGCCACTGAACAGGTATTCAGAAGCTGGTTTGAGGGCAGTCCCTTGAATCGAATGTGGCTCAGTTGATTATTGTTCCCCTTCTTCCCTGTGAGAGTTTGTGTGTTTTCTTCTTTCTTTTCAAAAAGTAAATAAAATAAAAATAATAAAATTTTGTTTTTTGTAAATAAAAGAATTAGTCATCCGCACACTACACCACATAGCTCTAGAACCCTCGGGTGCGATTGACGGCATCGCGGACGGCCATGAAATACGCCTACGCTTGAGCGCCTAATGTCAAACCCATCCCCCTAGCGCGTTATAGGTGGCGCCACACTTTTAACCTTACCCAAAACGGTTGTTTTTGACACGCCATTTTTCAAAATACACTAAAATGAATTGTTTCAAAATTTATAAAAAGCTTTCGTACCTATCCCAAAACCTAGCACGTGTGGGCATGTTGCCAACGTAACATGGTTTCACGAAAGAACATGTCATTCCCACAGCATGTTCTAACGAGAGATCATGCCGCTTTGTCAACATGCACCGACGAGAGGTCATGCCAGATTTTTTCCTTGAATTCCTTCAGGAATACCCGTTATGCTGCCCAAATTTCTCCAGAAATTGGGGCTACTTGTCCGTCCCATAAGTGCTTCGGTTTTATTTAGGTAGTATTGCCTATTATTATTTTTGACTCAACGCATTTGGCATATTTTTGGATGATGTGTCCCTAGGTTCCCCCGAGGTCTAGATTGCGTGAATAAAGGGTTAGCCTTTCCCAACCGTTCATAGGACTTAAAAGACACCGATTTTTACTTGAACATTAATAAGATGTTGCATGAGTCCATCTCCTTCCGTACTCTTCCCTCTCCCGTACCATCTCAAAGTTCTCTATCCTCCGTCTATACACCCTCTTCACCTCTGCAAGGCTACGGCAAGTTGGGTGTGTGCTCCCGTTCCCGACGCTCATTGGTCTATATTCCCAAGGCGGAAGCAGTTCAAGTGCCCGAGTGGTCGTCCATCTGATTCGGAATCCAAAATACTCGGTGCAGAGAAGATTATGGCCCACCAGCCTGGAAGTTCATATCCCACGGGTCAGCAGAGTGCAAATGGTGCGTCCATCGAAAAGCAGTGTGCTATCCTTGAAGCCGTTTTTCCTTGTGAAGCGAGAGGCCCGGTTGCTTGCTCAGATTGCTCAAACTAAAGAAGACGTCTTGTGAATGACAAAAGGATTGAGAAGGGTCCTCGCCCCATCGCTGTCAACGACGCTCTTCCTTCCGTCCGAAGTTGGTGCAGTCGATCAGTCCTCGTAGGATCTAGAGTGTCCGCTATCGGACATGAGTCTGTCGAGTCCACGTTGGACCAGTTTTGCTTTGCAGTGATAAAAATCTTTGTTTCTCTTCTTGCTAGACTAGAGACATTACTTGCACACTTGCGTTACACTCTATTGAAATGGTCATATTCCAAATGATCATTTGTGCTGCTCACCGACTAATGCTTTGAAATGACTAATGTTTATATTGATCGGAATGAAAAAATCGACTGATATCCTTCCCAAAGTGGGGCCACCAACTCCCCATCTCGCATCTCCTGTGCTCATATATCTTCCTTCGCCCTCACCATCTCGTTGCTCAATGAATTTGCATGGATCTTCCTCGAAGTAAGCTTAAGCAAGCAGTGAAGACTTAATCTCGTTCGGATCATCCGGTAGGGACTGCGGTTGAAACCTTTTACCCCTAGGGAAACCATCACCTTACCCTCACTAAATAATACCCCTTCGATTCAAGATCGGCATGTTTTGAAACCCATTTGGCCATCACCAGAAGAAGAGGGACTATCTTTGAGACTCCAGTGATTCAAAAGAAGATCGACCGGCTCCACGCTCAAGAACGACGGAAAGCAAAGATCCATCATAGGGACTAGCTGAAATTCTCCTCTCAAAAACAAAATTGGAAAAGAGAGAGAGGAATAAAAAAAATACAAAAAAAAAGAAAAGAAAAAGAAAAGAAAAAAAGAAGAAGAAAAGAAAGAGAACCCAGTTCCCAGCGATCCTCTCAAATGCAAAAGTCAAAGGATCCGGTCGTTACTCAAGAGGAGTCTCAGAGTGAATAAAGAGACAGCACGGATGTCCCCTCACCATTACCTCTAACCAATCCCAAGCCGTCCTCTCGATTTTAGAGGACATTCCCATTATCGTTACCCTTGCCCTTGGCAAAGCCAAGATTGACCTCTCATTCTTAGAGGCATTAAAGATGCAATCATGGATTCCCTCACCTTAGAAACCCCAAACACATCCCTGCAAGCCAACCTCTAATCTTTAGAGGTTCAGTCAGCAAAAGGCCCAGCCGACCTCTCATCCTAAGAGGTCATGATATCCCAAATCACCCAAGGGCCGATCGAAACCCTGAAGCCCAGTCGCAGTTCCTACTGGATAGCAGTTTCATTCCAATATCGTCGAGATCTAAAACCGATTGTTTCTTAAACCGGAGCCAAGTCCATCCCGGCCCAAAAGATTATCAGTCGAAGATTGTGCAAATTCTATCCATTCGTTCGACGTTTTATGTGAGCATATTTCGTTTCTCCTCCGCAAACACTTGCCGTGGACGTCCCACTGGGGCTTCACATCCGTGTCTCCCATCGACACTCCAAGAGGACATGTTCTTTCAATTCTCAAAATCCTCAAAGGTCCTCAGATCCTCGAATTCCAACGTTCATTCTCTTCATTCGGGATAAGCTCGAACTACGGCGACCTGAGCTCCTCCCAAGGAGGGGAATGTAGGCAACCATAACTGGTCCGGTCGAAAGCACAAACAGATCTCAGAAGATCCGGTCTCCTCAAGGACCATTCCCATACACTTTCCATCCTTCCAAGTTTGATTCTCGATATCAGTGAGCTTTCTCCTCAGGATTGATAAAAATATTTGCTCATATCGGCTTTGGTGGTTGAATAACCCGAACATCAATAAAGGGTTTTAAGCAGCTTTGTGATCATCACGAATAAGACAAGTTTTCAAGTGTCTCGACAAGTCTTCTCTTTCTACATCATAGGAAGATAGAGCCAAACACTGTTTCGGTCAGCAGGGGCTTCCATACACTTTTCCACACTTTGTGATGCTTATAATCTCCCAAAAGAGTCAAACCCAAAAGCAAGTGTGTCATACACGAACTCGGGATTCATTTCCCACCCTTCGAAAGATGTGCCCCTGCACGTAAACATTTCAGAGTCTTGTCCAGCGACTGATTGACTGCGGTTTGAAATGATGAGTTGCCTCTTTGGCCACAAGATGACTATGTCTGCGATGAAGCTACATGGAATTTCCTCAAGCTGGGGCTTTGGTTAAGGTATCCCTCCGACTCTCCTTACCAGATTCCCTCCAATTTTGCCTTGCATTATCAACTAGGGCTTCACCAAGCCGGGATCATTCTCTGCACATCTACTACTGCTTGCTGTCTTAGACATTCGATGCACTTTGTCCTCACCAGTAATGGACCTGTTGCAGCCAGTACTCCCGGGAGCGTCCCCGACTTGCCTAGCTGCGCCATATTATTTTCCCACCTCATGGGAGAGGGTCCACCCCGTTATAAACACTTTCGATCCCTCAATAGAGCAACTGATATAGACATATCTGCTTGTCAAGCCGTGCAAAAACCTCACTTCCCTTCCATCCCCAGCCGAGATGGACTTGTGCAACAAAAGATTAATAATGCATAAGAAAAAGTTGAATAAAATACAAAGAGCCTAGAGTGTTGTGTTCCCCCCCCCCCCGCAGGGTACAATAATCAGGTGATCGTAATTTGATCGTGAGGACTGCCCCTCGAATCACAATCTTGGACAGGGATTCCAAACCCTGCAGGTGACAGACCCCGCCTTTATTATCTTCGTAAGGCCCAGACTCACCAGCATCATCTGAAAGAGCCTTAGCTGCCTCAGCCCCCAAGCAACGCTTGTCAAAGAAAAAGAGCCCCAGCTGCCCCAGAATCCAGGCGATAATGCTCACCAGTCTCGATGACTCCAAAGCCTATTTTGCAAAGACCATCCCGTGAACGGCCATCCAGCAAGTGTCGACAAGTGGTATAGGTCGCTCCGGCAGCCACGGTCATCAAGCAGTAGCATGAGACCCTCCGGCAGCTACACCTATCCCCAACAGAATCAATGGTAGCATGAGACCCTAGATAGCTACCTCCCAACAAGCAGTTATAGCCTAAGACCCTCCGGCAGCTACATCCTCCCTCGCAGGTACGATGACCAACTGAGCACCATCGAATTTTAAGGATTGCCCCTCGAAGCGAAAACAAAAACAAGAACCCGCTCCCTAGCAAGAAAAGTTCCCGTCTTACCAGGCAATGGCCTCGCCGCCAAAGCATCGAGACAAAGAATCCGTGTCTATTTTAGTCTCCCCAGCAGTGCGCACCAAAATCAGTGGCCTCGCCGCCAAAGCACCAACAAGAACCTGCTCCCTAGCAACCAAAGTTCCCGTCCTACCAGACAGTGGCCCCAAAGCACCAACAAGAACCTGCTCCCTAGCAAGCAAAGTTCCCGTCCTTGTGGAAATTCCATGCAGCTTCATCGCAGACAGAGTCATCTTGTGGCCAAAGAGGCAACTCATCATTTCAAACCGCAGTCAATCAGTCGCTGGACAAGACTCTGAAATGTTTACGTACAGGGGCACATCTTTCGAAGGGTGGGAAATGAATCCCGAGTTCGTGTATGACACACTTGCTTTTGGGTTTGACTCTTTTGGGAGATTATAAGCATCACAAAGTGTGGAAAAGTGTATGGAAGCCCCTGATGACCGAAACAGTGTTTGGCTCTACCAGATCAGTGGCCCAAAAGTACAAATAAAAGCCCGCTCCCTAGCAAGCAAAGTCCCCGGCTTATCAAGCAAAGCTCAGGACACAAAAGTCAACCGTCAAAGAAGACCGTCCAGCATTCGGCAAAACCAGTGAACTACCAACAAAAATAAGTAGCGTGAGTCCCCCGGCAGCTACACTTATCCCCAGCATAAGCAGCAGTAGTGTGAGACCCTTCGGCAGCTACCCTGCACCAATACCCAGTGGTATGAGTCCCTCCGGCATCCACAAAGACCAGCAGCAGTAGCGTGAGACCATCCGGCAGCTACCCTACACCAACACCTAGTGGTATGAGTCCCTCCGGCATCCACAAAGACCAGCAGCAGTAGCGTGAGACCATCCGGCAGCTACCCTGCACCAACACCCAGTGGTATGAGTCCCTCCGGCATCCACAAAGACCAACAGCAATAGCGTGAGACCCTTCGACAGCTAACCTGCACCAACACCCAGTGGTATGAGTCCCTTCAGCATCCATGAAGACCAGCAGCAGTAGCGTGAGACCCTCCGGCAGCTACCCTGCACTAACACTTAGTGGTATGAGTCCCTCCGGCATCCACGAAGACTAGAAGCAGTAGCGTGAGACCCTTCGACAGCTACCCTGCACCAACACCTAGTGGTATGAGTCCCTCCGGCATCCACAAAGACCAGCAGCAGTAGCGTGAGACCCTTCGGCAGCTACCCTGCACCAACACCTAGTGGTATGAGTCCCTCCGGCATCCACGAAGACCATCGGCAGTAGCGTGAGGCCCTCCGGCAGCTACCCTGCACCAATACCTAGTGGTATGAGTCCCTCCGGCATCCACAAAAACCAGTTGTAGCATGAGAACCTCCGGCAGCTACGACCTTGCACCAACGGCAGTAGCATGAGACCCTCCGACAGCTACTAGCCACCCGTAGAAGTACCAGCCCCACAAGCAGCTACAGGTAAGCACAGCAAAGGTATGAAGATACATCTCTACTCTTTCTTGCTTATTGTCAGTTTTTGTTTCTGAACTACGATTTGGCTTGATTCCCTCTAGGGATACGTAGGAATCCTTTCTCCAAAGGTCCAGCTATCCGATTTCCCCAGATCACCATCTAGCCCTCTACCTTATCCCTTGACCGCTCATTGGGATTGGGTCTTATTTTATCAACAACCTCACTTTTTCCAAATCTGACGTTGTCGAGGGGTTCTGTAAGTATGCCAATCCAATTCGTGACCCTTTTAGGTGCATTTTAATGTGATAAAATCGCACTAAGGGGCATTTTGGTAAATTCCCAGTCCGTTCCGAGACTTTTGGAAACATTTCATGAGTTTCTCGCGAAGGAAGTATTTTTTACTATTTTTCCCGGACAAAAGGACCTACAGGGAATTAATTGCTTTGCACTTTTCAGGAATTAATTCAGAATATTCTAGAAGCAGCTTTTGGCGCCAAAAACAGTTATTGCTTGCTTAAGTCGTGCGACAGATCGAAGCATGGAAAGTGGATACGTGAGTCGTGCGACACTTCATGCCCATCAGCAGCAGCTATAAATAGAGCCCTCTGCCTCTCATTTTTGGATCCCAATTTCCCCTCCTAACGTCACTCTGTCAAAATCCCCCCAGAACCAATCTCTCTCCTCCTTCTACACAAAACCCCAAACAATCCTACCTCGCATCCACCTCCCTCTCATCCAACTCACCCTACTTACCTTCATATAACCTACACTATTGAGGACCTGAAGGCTAACACTCCATCTGTGTTTGATTCCACATCCAGAAGCTGAATTGAAGGCTAATACACCTAACTTGGTGTATTGGTGGTGGATCTACAAGGGTAACAAGTCCACCTCTCTCTCTCTATACGTAGAAAACCAAATCCTCACCATGCCGCTCCCTAATCTCCTCCCTAACCAAGCTCTTCCTCACCGGAAAACAACCCAACCTCAACCTCCACCACTGCCTTACCTCCCTCTACC
Source organism: Adenophora triphylla var. japonica (assembly GCA_022495995.1). Classification (NCBI taxonomy): domain Eukaryota; kingdom Viridiplantae; phylum Streptophyta; class Magnoliopsida; order Asterales; family Campanulaceae; genus Adenophora; species Adenophora triphylla. The sequence continues at coordinate 39,105 of JAFEMH010005833.1, read as the reverse complement.
TCAATTACCTTCAAAGACCGAGCTCTCCCTCAACTCCAATTGAACGAAAATCTCACCGGCAGCAACCCAAACCCTTCTCTCTAAACTGAATTGCCCTTACCTGGTTCCACCCCTCTCTATACCCAAAACCGATTTCCCTCTTCCCCTGTTCTGTTCCAGAGCCAAGCCAATTCAACCCGTACACTCAGGCACATACGTTTGGAGCTTCACAGTAACTTGGACCTGCGAGTTTGAACTTGTTCCCGGAAGCCGACTCGAAGATCCTTCTACCTAACATGGTTTAAGGAGCGTGGACACTACGAGGGTAACGACTTCCCTATCTCTGTCTCATATTTGCCATTGTTTGCTTCATTGCAATTACTATTTCCGGACTTGACAATTAGGCTCCATCCGCCTCCAATTATAAAGTCCCAAATGCCGTCTCTCAGTTTAATTGTCATCGCTTGGTATCATTGGTATTCATAATGTGATTTTGTTAGATTTATCGCTTATTGGCCAAGGGAGTGTGGATCTCCCTATATCCACGTCCCCTTGGTCAATCCATTGTGAATTCATTGATTTCTGAGTTGTTTGGGTGTTGTTATTTGATCTAAATTCTGTTGGATCAGTGCTCAAATTGTGAAGTATCTGCAGATGGTAAGGTTATGTCATGCGACACTTCGGGTCTCATCCGTCCTGTGTAGCGTGACATAACTAAGTCTATGCAGAGACTACTATTTCAGTTGTAATCCGTATCCTCTGGTTTGCTTGCTATTGGATTTGTTCATTTTATGTTGTAATGTGGTATTTTGTTCATTTGGTGTTGCTGCAGTGTGAGTTTTGTAAAACCTCTGCAGAGTGCTTTGTTGTGTCACACGACACCATTGAACCATCAGGTCCTGTATCACGCGACACAACAAACCCTCTGCAGCAGGTTCAGTTTCAGTTGTAAGTTTTGTTCTTCCTAGTTGTAAATGGGATGTGGCCTCCCAGAGTTAACGGTTCACAAGTTGTATTTCCCTTTATTGAGCAATAAAATGAAGCATTAAAATGCATTTTGTACATATATTGTCATACACACTTCGCACACACTTTTGAATGTTTTGGATGTTGAACAATAGAAAGACTCGTCTACGGACGAGGCATGTTGGGTGAACTCTCGGTTCTTCCCAACACGTAACCTGACCCCCGAACCCATTTTCTCTTTCAAAAAGGTTTTCAATGTTTCCTCTAAAACAGCATCCCAATCTCTCAAAAGCTCCAGCAAAGAAATCAAAGCGGAAGACGTGCCGTTGATGAAAAGCATGTCTGAAAAGCAAATCCACAAGAAAGCCCTAGCCAGTCTCACGGCCCTCAGCCTATCCTCCTCAGTATCAGCTACATCAGCTGGGTAATCTCTACTCTGCACAACAAGCTGACCGTGGAGCTCTCCTAGCTCATACCCGTTCCTCTTCTTGTCCTTGGGAACAAAACCAATCAACTCCCTGAAGTAGGCCTCAGTGGGAGGCTGTGGATCATCCTTAAGGGCAGGCTCCTCTAAATATAGTGGCTCAGCAGTAAAGGGAAGGCCCGTGATAGCAGCAAAGTCGTATGGCGTAACCGTAGCCTCCCCCCAAGAAAAGTGGAAAGAGTGGGTAGTCTCCCACCAAAACTCTCGGAACGCCTTCACCAACCCCATGCTCCGCTGAGTATCCCCGATGGCCTTCGCCATCTCAAAGAACCGACCCAACCCGGCAGCATATACCAAGCCCTTAGGTGAATGCTCCATCTCCTGGCTGCTGGGCAAGAGATCCCATAATCGACCAATGACCTCTGGTGAGCCTCTGGTGCGCAACTCCTGCAGGTAAACACAGCACATGTATGAATATCCCAAGTTTTTCCAAAAAAAAAAAAGCATGTCAATCAATTACAATTTTGTACTTTCCCCTTTCCAAGTAAAACTAGGGTTGAACATTTAACATGCATTCATGATTTTCCATAGCTCAGAATTATGCAACAAATTTAAGACTTCGCAGATAAAGATCGAACAGTTTGACAAAGACCAGTTGTAGCATGAGACCCTCCGGCAGCTACAACATTTCAACAGCGGTAGCATGAGACCCTTCGGCAGCTACTCGCCAAAACCAGTTGCAGCATGAGACCCTCCGTCAGCTACAACCTTACTCCAACGGCAGTAGCACGAGACCCTCCGGCAGCTACTAGCCACCCGCAGAAGCACCAGCCCCGCAAGCAGCTACAGGTAAGCACAACAAAGGTATGAAGATACATCTCTACTCTTTCTTACTTATTGTTAGTTTCGTTCCGAACTACGATTTGGCTTGATTCCCTCCAGGGATACGTAGGAATGCTTTCTCCAAAGGTCCAGCCATCCGATTTCCCCAGATCACCGTTTAGTCCTCGGCCTTATCCCTTGCCGCTAATTGGGATTGGGTCTTATTTTATCGACAACCTCACTTTTTCCAAAAGTGACGTTGCCGAGGGGCTCTATAAGTACGCCAATCCAATTCGCGACCCTTTTTAGGTGCATTTTAATGTGATAAAATTGCATTAAGGGGCATTTTTGTAAATTCCCGGCCTATCCCGAGACTTCCGGAAACATTTTATAAGTTTCCCGTGAAGGGAGTACCTTTTGGTACTTTGCTCATGCCAAAGGACCTTCTGGGAATAAAACCTTTTCGGACCTTTTGGGTATTTTCCCTGAGTGTTCCAGAAACAGGTTTTGGCGCCAAAAGCGGTTGTGACACCTTGTGTCACGCGACAAGTCGAGGCATGGAAAGTGGTTACGTAAAGTCATGCGACACATGGTGACCACTAACTGCAGCCTATAAATAAGACCCTTCCACTCTTAGAAATGGATCCCAACTTAACATACTGTTACTCTGTAGAAATTGCAATGTAACACACACACCAGAAACACATACCCCCTCTCTCTCCTCCCTATTCCTCTCTAATCCCTTCCAATCTAACCCAATTCTCTCTACCAAACTTTAGATCTTTCCTCAACTTATCCCACCAAGCTCTCCAAGACCAGAAGCTGTTGTAGAAGGTTCTGTATCTAACTTGATACAGAATTCGTGGAAGCAATAAGGGTAACATCCTTAATCCCCTTTTCCCTCTCTCTTCTACCTTATTCCTATATAATTCTTTTGTTTTCCCTCCTTTAGATTCAGTAATCAGACTCTATCCGTCTAGATTACTGAATCCCAATCGCAATCTCTCTGTTTAACTTAGTTGTTTTGAATAATTGATTGTTCATTGCTTGATCATTGTGGGATTTGATGTTTTAGACCCCAAGGGGGTGTGGATCTATCCATATCCACATTCCCTGGGTTGAATTGTAATTGTTTGTGTATTTCGAAGCTTATTTGATTGATCAATTGGATCTGTGTTGGTTATTGGTGTTGCTGAGTTCAAATCTGTAGGTATCTGCAGATGGACACTATGTGTCACGCGACACATTGTGCATGTGTGATCCTGTGTCACGCGACACCGTTGGTCACTCATGTCCTGTGTCACGCGACACTATGTGACCCCTTGCAGATATCATTTCCTCTTGTAATTTGTTTGAATATGTTGTATAAGGGACGTGGCCTCCCTGAATAATTGGCTCACAAGTTGTAGTTTCCAAGTTCATATCAATAAAATGCACGTTACCTACATTTGTTCATTATCAATGCTTGCACACACTTATGGTTTAATTGGATGTTTAATTAGAAAGACTCGTCTACGGACGAGGCGTGTTGGGTGAACTCTCAGTTCTTCCCAACACGTAATCTGACCCCCGAACCCATTTTCTCTCTTAAAAGGTTTTTCAAAGTGCACCTCTAAAGCATGGCGTGGCGACTCCTTTTTTTTTTTCCTTTTTTCATTAATTGGAAAACTAAAATTTCGCGGGCGAGCGCACATTCATTATCCAACACCCTAAACGTAATCCCCAAAAAACCTAGAACGTGGGAACGATATCCCGCATGATTTGCTCCACTTCTAGTAACCGTTCTTTCCCTCCACCTACAAAAGTAAACCCTTCATCCCTTGAAAAATAGACTATCAACACTACATCTCTTAAATCACACAACTTTCACACAACATCCTAAAGCACAAGTTCTCTATATTTTTGCATACAGATAAGGTGCAAAAATCTCTCAATCATCCCAAAGTTACTCTGCCCAAATAAATCTCTCACTCTAAAGTAAAGCCCCTCTAAAGTTCCTCAATAAAGTAAAGTCCACTCCTAAAGTTTCATCTCAAGAGACCACTCTCTTCGAGATCCTGCCCATCACCATTAAGAAGACAAAGGAAATTGAAGTCGTGCGAGGTTTCATAGCTGTTCTTCAATCTCTAATCAGCATTTAAAGTCAGGTATAAATAATCTCGTTACCTTTTCCATAAAATAGTTAACTAATCCATTAAGTAATTAACGGTTTTAAGTATATTTAACACATTCGCACGAATTAGAAAAACCATTCCTAACAGATTGGGCGAGGTGGCTGCCTAACACCTTTCCTCTTTACAATACGACCCCGAACCTAGTTTTCTCTAAATATAAAGGTTTTCCCCAAAATTTATCCTACAAAAAAAACGATGGTGGCGAGTCTCCTAAAACCAAAAGTTAACTACGGATTTGGCGCGCGCATCCACAGTTGGCGGGGAATGGTTTATGATTTAGGTGAGATTCCCTATACATCTTAGAGCTTAAGGGGGGGGGAATGACCTTGGGGCATCTAAGTGTCCTTATCAGTTAAATCTCGGGATGCATCAAGATCAAGTTCTCTTTGATGGGTAACAAAGTAGCAATACATCTAGATCGAGAGTGAAAGGGTACCTAGGAACTAACCTAGTCTTATGGCTCCAATCAACTCTGGGGGCATTGAAATCGCAATCTCTTTGCTGGGGAACTTAGTAACAGTCAATAAATTTAAAAAGGAAGCGGTGGTCGTGCCTGGCTGTCTACGTATCTCTTTCGAGAAAAAGGCAAGTTGTTTAGTTAAATATGAAAGTTTCGTGTAGCTAGGAAACTTTAATCACACAACAGACAACGGATGTGAGTACAGATGTGTCTCATAAATGTCCACACATCCACAAATAATGCAGCGGAATAAAACAAATTAAAAACAATAACTCAAGAATTATTTACGCTTACTGATCTGTGTGATCAGAAAACTAGGCTTACGCCCAAAAACTTTTCACTATAAAAACTTTTGTTGCTTACAAAAACAAATAAGTGAAAAACTAAAATACTAAAATACTAAATGAGTTCTAATCACCTTCTACGATAAGAACAACTCCCCCTTCCAAGTAGGACGTATTCTAGTCAGAAGTAAAACAAAGAACTCTATGAAAAACTGGATGTGAGTTACGGATGTGAGGCACAACCTTCACTCATAACCTAAAAAACACTATGTTGAAAACTGTGAAGAATATGTGATTTTCTCTCAGAATTTCCGTTGGCTTCTCTTGTGCTGAATGCCTTGTATTTATATGCACTTTGGAGAAGATCTTCAAGTAATCAACATCTTCCTTTGTGAGATCTCTTTTCCTATATGAAAACATAAACACACTCACAAAGAAATAGAATATTAGTGGGTTAGTCCTAATATAAAACTATGTACATAAATAAAAGATATTTACTATATTTACATTGTCCTAGTCAAAGTAGAACAATAATAAATCTTCCATGAAAGTTCCAAAATCTTCTTACCATAATAGAAGTACATCGAAATAAGGAAACAAGTATTTGTTCCCTAAAAAGCTCACGCTTTCAATCTCCCCCTATTTTGGACTTTCTAGTCAAAACTAAAGATTTATAGAAATCACATTTAGTGACTACAGAATATAAATAAAAGCATAAACATAACTCCCCCTGAATGGATGTGTGTCCAGATGTGTGTACACATCCACACATAAAAACTGCATAGAACAAGTTAGATCAGAATAGCAGCAGTTCATTAAAAAAGCAAACACAAAACAACCATTCAGCAACATCCTAATTAAAGTTATTACAACCAATTGTTTAAAACTAAAAAAACAGAAATTAAAATTGTCTTAAAACCATCAAAGTAAAACAACTATTAAAAAGTCTTCTCAAAAAAACTTCTCCCCCTTAATTTAGAGTTCCCAACACCTCCAGCCAGCAGCAGAGACAGCAGCATCCCAAACTCTATTTCCAGCAGTAGCAGGTGCAGGTTCATCTCCCCCTTTTTGAGCAGAAAGGTTCGCATGCCATTTGAGAAGTCTAGCCTTAAGGGATTTGAGATTATTGGCTTGAAGTTGATCAGTTAAAGCAGAGGAATGAGATTCATCAACTGCAATTTCAGCATCCAAATCCTTCATATGAGCATCAAAAGGATCTTCAGATGTGGGTTCAGTTGTGTCCACATCTGGCATAGAAATTTCAGGGACAGCACCCAAAGGAAGATCAACAAATCTTTGCTTAGGATCTAGGAGGGTTTTGGTTTCCTTAAACAAATCAAAATTTTCAACCTTATCTTCACTTTTCTCAGGCTTAACACCATTTGCAACCAGAATTTGAGAGATTAGAGAGGGATAGGGTAAAGACCACTTCTTAGAGGGTGACTCTCCATAGGCACAGATTTTCCTAAAAATGAAATCTCCAAAATTGATATGCATTTTTGCACCCAACCTATACAGCAAGTCAGCATGCACCCTAGTCACAGAAGTCTTGTTGTTTGAGGGGCACAGGTTGGCAACAAGGATTGTATGGAGAAAACAATAAAGAGAGGATAAAGAACCACTTCCCAAATCTTTTGGCTTTATAGGCCAAGTGATTACTTTTCCATGGGTGATGGCAGACACAAGATCCTCATCAGAAACAACACACGGCTGATCCAAAGTATCATCCAAACCAAGAAAATCATTAATTATAGCAGGGGAAAAGGGGACAAATTTTCCTCTAACATAGACAGAGAGGGGAGAGTAGCATCTATCTAGTCCTTTGGTCAAGTTGGCATAAAATTCATACACCACCTTAGGATAGAATGGGAGAGGGTGATCCACAGTTAAAAACAAGCCTCTCTCTTCAAAAAATTTATCCATACCCAATTTAAAGAAAGTTTCTCTATCTCTTTTCATCTCCACAATAAAAGCCATATTAGAAATTAGGCCAAACCTTTCAGAGGCATCCTTGGTTAAAAATTTCTTAGAAAAGGGTTTAGGGGCAGGAGTAATGGAAAGAGTTGTAGAAATACCCTTATCAGCCTTCTTCGGGTTGGATGTACGCCTGGATGTGTGCACATATTCATACACATCCTTTGCAGGAGATGGCTCTTTGACATATTCCACCTCTGTCTCATCACCAGAAGATACATCCTTTTCTTGGTCTTCCTTTTCTTGTTCAAGATCATCTTTTCCTAGCTTGAAATTGGCATCTGAGGCAGTGTCATCACTCTCATAACTGGACTCAGAATCTCCAGTTTCTTCTTCAATAGGCTCTAAGTCTGTAGCAGCCACCTTTTTCTTTCCTTTCAACTCCATCAAAATATTGGCCAAGGGCTCCTCATCACTAAACACAGAGGAATCATCAACAGGATTTGCAACCTCAGGGACAGGAGCATCAACAACAGGAGTAGGAGCAGGGACAATGGGATCAGAAGGCTTAATAGGAGAGGATGGAACAGGATCAATAGGATCAGCATGGGAAATAGCTTCAGGAGGAGTAGGAACAGCGGCAACAATAGGAGGAGTAATTGTTGATGGTTGAGCCCTAGTCCTAATAAGAGGAGCAACTACCTCTTCTTCTTCTTCATCATCACAAGCTATGGCAGTAAAGGGCTTACCACCAGGTTTCTTTAGATTCTTCAGCTTGTCAGCTTCTGACAGCTTCCTCACCCTGTACGATCGTTGTAGATTGCGTTGGGGAACTGGAATCGCAGCATGGCCTAAGGGTTTTGCTGGGGTTAGCTTCCTCTTTTTAGTTGAAGAAGGTTCAACAGAGGGTGGAACAGGGGCGACAACCGATGGTTGTATAACTGGAGAGGTTGGAGCATTAGGGTTTTCAGATGCAGTTGGAACAGACAGGGGTTCCAATGTAGGAGATTTAGAGGGAGATCGTTCCATTGAGCTAGACGAGGATGAGGGAGGAGGAATTTCAGCGAGAAATTTAGAGATTACAGGATTGGTGGTAATCGGAGCTTCAGCAATGGCGACCGCAATGGGCTCAATGTCTAGGACGTCTTCCTCTCGAATGATTGAATGATCAGCCATTTAAACTAATCAAGAGCGTTAGGTTGAATAGTGCAAGGGAATTAATTGCAATGTGTGTGTGATTGTGTGCAAAAAGAAGGAAGAACAAAATGTTTTAGCAAGGGTTTATGGGGGATGGGATGGATGTGAGGTCTAATTAATGCTCACAGCTCCCCCTTTCCAACTGAAACTTGGAATCCTTCTCCAAAAAGGTCTCACACAACCCAAATACCTTAGGAGTCCTCCAACGGCTAGAAACCTTTGAGATTACCACACACAACCACCTTCGAAGAAATAGGAGATTAAAATAAACAAGACTTTGATAGATTTTTATGGAAACAAAAATAATTCAGCCATATCTTATTCAAAATAGAATCCTATTCAAAATTGTCCAACCTTTTTAAATAAGGATTGATACACACCTTTCCTCTTCATATAAGATTTTGGAAAACAAAAACTTGTTAAATCAAGGAGTAACTTAAGAATGAAAATAAATTAACTAGCATATTTACAAAGCTCCTATATGACCTAAAAATGTAGTATGCCTAGCATGATGCAAACACACAAGTGATGGAAAAATTCTCAGCTTATGGATGTGGCATAGGATGTGAGTCACAATTGGGGACACATTTAGATCACAAAAAGTCAATGAGCAATAATCCAATCTGCACAGCCTCTAGGATGCATCCACCAATTTTTTGTTGTGGATTTTTGCATTGTGAGTAGCTTTCACTTTACTTGATCCCAAAGATAGGCCTTTTTCCCAATGATCTTGTCAATTTTGATTTCAAGTTTTCTTATGAAAATCACTTGATCACAATGGTCTGGCTTCATACTAAGGGTGAAGCAGCTGTTTCTCACTTTTTTTTTCTTTTATAGCACCCACTGTGAGATACCTAGGAAGGTTATATCAAGTCATCAAAAGATGACATGAACAGGAAGTGCTCACAATTAAGTGATCAAAAATAATGTCAAAGATGAAGACTCACAAGTGACCACACTGAGAAATTTTCGTGCTAATGCATGATATTTTTTTTTTGATTTTTATTTTTAATTTTTTTTTTGTTAATCTAATATACAGATGTGTTAGAGGATGTGAGACACATTTGTGCTCACAACCTTAGATATCACACAAACCAAGAGACTTCCTCAAGGAGGAAAATCTCTGCAAATCTAATGCCTTTGTAAATATATCAGCCAATTGATTTTCAGTCCCAACAAATTCCAGACACACAACTTTTTGTTCTACAAGATCTCTAATGAAATGATGTCTAATATCAATGTGTTTTGTTCTAGAATGTTGGACATGATTTTTAGATATGTCCAAGGAACTTTTGTTATCACAAAAAGCAGTCAAAATTTTGCTATTTAATCTATAATCTTTCAACATTTGATTCATCCAAAGCAGTTGTGTGCAGCAACTCCCATGGGCAACATACTCAGCCTCAGCAGTGGATAAGGACACACAATTCTGCTTCCTACTATACCAAGACACAAGGTTATTTCCTAGGTAGAAACATCCACCTGTGGTACTCTTTCTATCATCACTATTTCCAGCCCAATCAGAATCAGTGTACCCAACCAAATTGGTGTTTGTTTCTTTAGAGTAATGCAGTCCTAGGTTTACAGTCCCACTTACATATCTAATGATTCTTTTCAAGGCTTTAAGATGGGACACCTTTGGGTTGGCTTGGTATCTAGCACAGAGACACACACTATACATAATGTCAGGTCTACGTGTAGTAAGGTAAAGCAGACTTCCTATCATGCTTCTGTATAGGGTTTGATTAACACTCTCACCATATGAATCATGACATAGCTTTTGGGAAGATCCCATTGGGGTTCTTTGATGTGAAGAGTGTTCAAGCTCAAACTTTTTCACAAGATTTTTGGCATACTTAGACTGTGAGATGAACATGACATCTTTGAATTGTTTAATCTGTAGGCCTAAGAAAAAATTCAACTCACCTACCATACTCATCTCAAATGTGGAAGTCATGCTATCCATAAACTCAGCTAGCATAGGGTCAGAGTTTGACCCAAACACAATATCATCTACATAGATTTGTGCTACAAGAATCTCCTTTTTTTTTTCTTCACAAACAATGTTTTGTCAACCTCACCTCTCTTGAATCCTAGGTGAAGTAAATGGTCAGTCAACCTACCATACCAAGCTCTAGGGGCTTGTTTTAGCCCATACATAGCTTTCTTTAACTTATACACATGGTTAGGATACTTGGAGTCCACAAAGCCTTTAGGTTGTTCAACATAGGCTTCCTCATTCAATATCCCATTTAGAAAAGCACTCTTAACATCCATTTGATGAAGAGTAATCTTGAGGTAACAAGCAATGGCTAACAGAAGCCTAATGGACTCAATCCTTGCAACAGGAGCAAATGTCTCCTCAAAATCAATTCCCTCAATTTGAGTGTAACCTTGAGCAACTAACCTAGCTTTATTTCTAATGATTACACCTTGCTCATCAGTTTTTTTCTTGAAAATCCATTTGGTTCTTATGACATTACCATGCGAGGGTCTAGGGACAAGAGTCCAAACCTCATTCTTTTCAAATTGAATCAACTCATCTTGCAAAGCAAGAATCCAGTCAGCATCTTTCAATGCTTCAGCAACATTCTTAGGTTCAATCTTTGAAACAAAACAGCAAAAACTTACCTGGGAGTATGCTAAGGAGCAACTCCACAAACCAGCCATCTTTCTGTAGTCCACTTTGTCCTTTTGCCTAGTTCTCAATTGAGCATGCACATCTTCCACAACTTGTGAAGTGGGGTGTTTTTCTGGATTTTTGAAGGAATATCCTTTGATCTATCCACACACCCATCCACATTACCTTATGGAGCATCATCCTGATCAGAATCAGAGGAACTGTCCTCAATTACAGGATTTTGAGTGGATGTGGGAGCAGATGTGGGTTCAGATGTGGATGCAGATGTGTCCACATCCTTGGTTACAATCTTATCAGGTTCAGCAGATTTTTCAGCACTGGCAGCATCTGTTGGTTCTCCAGCACCTATTTATGTATCTTTCCAGTCCAGTAAGTAACCTGAAACATCATCCTCAGCAGTCTTGAGGTTAAGATCAAGTGAGTCATCAAATATAACATTAGCAGATTCCATAATGGTCTTAGTTTTGAGATTAAAAACTCTGTAAGCTCTACTATTAGTGGAATAGCCCATGAAAATTGCTTTGTCACTCTTTGAATCAAATTTGGATAGATATTCTCTATCATTGAGAATGTAACAAATACATCCAAACACATGAAAATACTTCACAGTTGGTTTCTTTCCAAGAAGGATTTGATATGGAGTGACAGTGCTACCAATCCTAAGAAACACTCTATTGCCAATGTGACAAGCAGTGTTTAAAGCTTCTGCCCAAAATTTCTTGGACAAGTTTTTAGAACTTAACATGACCCTAGCCATTTCTTGCAAAGTTCTATTCTTTTTTTCAGCAATTTCATTTTGCTGTGGAGTGATTGGTGCAGAAAATTCATGAGTGATTCCCTTAGAATTGCAAAAATTAGTAAACATTTGGTTCTCATATTCAGTGTCATGGTCAGACCTAATTCTCACAGTCTTAAGACCATAAAGATTTCTATCCCTTTTGTACCAATTTCTGAATTCACCAATGGTTTCAGATTTCTCTCTTAAGAACATTACTCAAGTGTACCTAGAATAATCATCAACACACACAAAGGCATACTTTTTCCTTCCAAAGCTTTCTACTTCAATAGGTCCCATTAAATCAGTGTGAATCAGCTCCAAACACCTAGAAGTGGAGCATTTTTGGACCTTTTTATGTGATGCTTTTGTTTGCTTACCCTTTTGACATGAACCACAGACATCAGGGTTCTTGAAGTTCAGTTTAGGGAGGTCTTTAATAGCTTCAAACCTTTGAAGTTCTTCTAGAGTTCTACAGCTAGCATGCCCTAATTTTTGGTGCCACAGATTGACATCATTAGCTTTTGAGCTTAGGCAAGAAAGATTGTCACCAAATTGGTAATAATTGTCAGCAGATCTAGGACCAGTAAACACACATTTATTATCCTTATCAAACACTTCACACAAGTGCTTATCAAACTTCACATAAAGGTCATCATCACACAGTTGACTGGTGCTTATCAGGTTGGCTTTCAAGCCTTCCACATGGTACACATTGTGTAATTTTGGGAGACCCTTGACATCAAGGGTTCCTTTCCCAACAATTTTTTCTTGAGCACCTCCACCAAAGTTTACTTTCCCTCCATTAATTACTTCATAGTCAAGGAGGACTGCTTGGTTTCCAGTCATGTGCCTAGAGCACCCACTATCAAAATACCAAGAGCCAGAGACAGTACTCTTGAGGGAAGAGTAAACAACATTGCATGTGGCAATTGGTTTGGTCACCTACTGCTTTACAGCTTTCTTTTTGGGTTGCAGAGGTCTCAGATTACCAGGATGTGAGTTCGGATGTGTATACATCTTCTCACACATCTGAGGCTGATTGAAGTGACCAGATTTTTTATCAGCCTTGAGTTTGTAAAAGAAGGGCCTAATGTGACCAGGAGCAAGGCAATAATGGCAGATGTCACTACAAGGAAAACCGGATTTAGAGACGAAAATTTAGAGACGGACGAAATCTGTAGCTAATTTGGCGACAGATTAGAGACAGAACCAAAAATCAGAGACGAATTCAGATTCCGTCTCTAAATTAGAGACGAATTCAGATTCCGTCTCTAATTCAGAGACGGAATATGAATCCGTCTCTAATATAGAGACGGAATCCGTCTCTAATTTAGAGACGAAATCTGATTCCGTCTCTAATTTAGAGACGAATTCAGATTCCGTCTCTAAATTTTAGAGACGGGTTTTGTATCTGTCTCTAAAATAGAGACAGATTCAGAATCCGTCTCTAAATTAGAGACAGATTCAGAATCCGTCTCTAAATTTTAGAGACAAATTTTAACCCGTCTCTAATTTAGAGACAGATTTTTGAATCCGTCTCTAATTTAGTGACAGATTCAACATCTGTCTCTAAAATTTAGAGACAGATTTAGTATCCGTCTCTAAATTTGACTTTTCTTCTATATACTTTCATTTGTTTAGTTTTTTTCTATCTTTTTTTATATAACTTTTTTTTAAAAAAAACCACTAATTAACAAAGGCTAAAATATTGTTTTCTAGTCAATAAGAATTTTAAAAAAAATAAAAATAAATATAGGGTAGTCCGTCCCTCTTTTGACTTTTCTTCTATATACTTTCATTTGTTTAATTTTTTTCTATCTTTTTTTATATAACTTTTTATAAAAAAAACCACTAATTAACAAAGGCTAAAATATTGTTTTCTAGTCAATAAAATTTTTTTAAAAAAAATAAAAAATAAATATAGGGTAGTCTGTCCCTCTTTTGACTTTTCTTCTATATACTTTCATTTGTTTAGTTTTTTTCTATCTTTTTTTCTATAACTTTTTTTTTTAAAAAAAACCACTAATTAACAAAGGCTAAAATATTGTTTTCAAGTCAATAATTTTTTTTTAAAAAAATAAAAAATAAATATAGGGTATTAGTCCCTCTTTTGACTTTTCTTCTATATACTTTCATTTGTTTAGTTTTTTTCTATCTTTTTTTCTATAACTTTTTCTAAAAAAAATCACTGATTAACAAAGGCTAAAATATTATTTTCTAGTCAATAAAAAATATTTAAAAAAATAAAAAATAAATATAGGGTAGTCCGTCCCTCTTTTGACTTTTCTTCTATATACTTTCATTTGTTTAGTTTTTTTCTATCTTTTTTTCTATAACTTTTTCTAAAAAAACCACTGATTAACAAAGGCTAAAATATTATTTTCTAGTCAATAAAAATTTTTTTAAAAAATAAAAAATAAATATAGGGTAGTCCGTCCCTCTTTTGACTTTTCTTCTATATACTTTCATTTGTTTAGTTTTTTTCTATCTTTTTTTCTATAACTTTTTCTAAAAAAAACTACGATTAACAAAGGCTAAAATATTGTTTTCTAGTCAATAAAACTTTTTAAAAAAATAAAAAATAAATATAGGGTAGTCCGTCCCTCTTTTGACTTTTCTTCTATATACTTTCATTTGTTTAGTTTTTATCTATCTTTTTTTCTATAACTTTTTCTAAAAAAAACCACTGATTAACAAAAACTAAAATATTGTTTTCTAGTCAATAAATTTTTTTATAAAAAGTAAAATATAAATATAGGGTAGTCCGTCCCTCTTTTGACTTTTCTTCTATATACTTTCATTTGTTTAGTTTTTTTCTATCTTTTTTTCTATAACTTTTTCTAAAAAAAATCACTGATTAACAAAAGCTAAAATATTGTTTTCTAGTCAATAAAAAAATTTTAAAAAAATAAAAAATTAATATAGGGTAGTCCGTCCCTCTTTTGACTTTTCTTCTATATACTTTCACTAGCCTAAGCCCGTGTCCAAGACCACGTTTTTTGTTTTTTTTTTTAATTTTTTTTTAATTTAATTTTTTTTTTAAATATGCCCGTGTCCAAGGCCACATTTAAAAAAAAAAAAAATTTATAATTTTTTTTTAAGGGCGAAATGGGAAAGAGAGTGAATAGTGAGGGCAAAATGGTCATTTCCACGGATAGAACTATTCACACCACTGTTCAAAACAATGGTGTGATTTATAATATAGATTTGTTTAGTTTTTTTCTATCTTTTTTTCTATAACTTTTTCTAAAAAAAACTACTGATTAACAAAGGCTAAAATATTGTTTTATTGTCAATAAAAAAAATTTAAAAAAATAAAAAATAAATCTAGGGTAGTCCGTCCCTCTTTTGACTTTTCTTCTATATACTTTCATTTGTTTAGTTTTTTTCTATCTTTTTCTATAACTTTTTCTAAAAAAACCACTTTGATTAACAAAGGCTAAAATATTGTTTTCTAGTCAATAAAAATTTAAAAAAAAATAAAAAATAAATATAGGGTAGTCCGTCCCTCTTTTGACTTTTCTTCTATATACTTTCATTTGTTTAGTTTTTTTCTATCTTTTTTTCTATAACTTTTTCTAAAAAAAAAACAACTGATTAATAAAGGCTAAAATATTGTTTTCTAGTCAATAAATTTTTTTTAAAAAAATAAAAAATAAATATAGGGTAGTCCGTCCCTCTTTTGACTTTTCTTCTATATACTTTTATTTGTTTAGTTTTTTTCTATCTTTTTTTCTATAACTTTTTCTAAAAAAAAACCACTGATTAACAAAGGCTAAAATATTATTTTCTAGTCAATAAAATTTTTTTTAAAAAATCAAAAATAAATCTAGGGTAGTCCGTCCCTCTTTTGACTTTTCTTCTATATACTTTCATTTGTTTAGTTTTTTCTATCTTTTTTTCTATAACTTTTTCTAAAAAAAAACAACTAATTAACAAAGGCTAAAATATTTTTTTCTAGTCAATAAAAATTTTTTTAACAAATAACAAATAAATATAGGGTAGTCCGTCCCTCTTTTGACTTTTCTTCTATATACTTTCATTTGTTTATTTTTTTTCTATCTTTTTTTCTATAACTTTTTCTAAAAAAAACACTAATTAACAAAGGCTAAAATATTGTTTTCTAGTCAATAATATTTTTTTTAAAAAATAAAAATAAATATAGGGTAGTCCGTCCCTCTTTTGACTTTTCTTCTATATACTTTCATTTGTTTAGTTTTTTTCTATAATTTTTTCTAAAAAAAACCACTGATTAACAAAGGCTAAAATATTGTTTTCTAGTCAATAAATATAGGGTTTAGGGTTTAGGGTATAGGGTTTAGGGTTTAGGGTTTAGGGGTTAGGGTTTAGGGGTTAGGGTATAGGGTATAGGGTTTAGGGTTTAGGGTATAGGGTATAGGGTATAGGGTTTAGGGTTTAGGGTTTAGGGTTTAGGGTATATGGTATAGGGTTTAGGGTTTAGGGGTTAGGGTTTTTTTTTTTTTTTTGAAAAAACCTGGACGGCACCTGGAAAATTTATTAATGGAAATTAAAAGAATACAAATATGAGTGGGTTAATATAACCCAACTCTATCTCCATAATACTAAAATCTTAGCCCAGAGCCAAAAAACCAAAAATCCCCCAATTCAGCCCAACAACACACGGCCAAGCCCAATTCCAGCACAAAGCAAGGGCGGGCACCCAAGTCTGGCCGAGACACTAGGGCGACCGCCCAAGAATTTTGGGCAAACGCACGGACGTGCAAGGCCAAAGGCACGGCCGAGCACATCAGTAAAATTCCTCCAGCAGTTAAAAAACCAAACATCAGATGAAACCTTCACCAAAATTACACCATTGCTGAACATCAGAAGTTTCCAAACCACAAACAAAGCCCATCATCCACCCCAAATCAATATCTCTCTGCATATATGCCCAAAACATCATACCTTAATGCTTGTAGCACCTCACCCGGCATATTTATAGCAGTGTCAAACCTCTTCTTTTGATGATGTAAATGCGCAACTGCAGCCAATCTATCCGCCACGCCATTTGCTTCCCTAACAAGAATTATTATAGTACTCTTGTTAGTACTTTTCAGGGTATAGGGTATAGGGTTTAGGGTTTAGGGTATAGGGTTTAGGGGTTAGGGGTTAGGGTATATGGTTTAGGATTTAGGGTTTAGGGTTTAGGGTTTTTTTTTTTTTTAAACCAGGACGACACCTGGAAATTTCATTAATGGAAATTAAAAATAATACAAATATGAGTGGGAATATAACCCAACTCTATCTCCAAAAAACAAAACCTTAGCCCAGAAACAAAAAACCAAAAAAACACCAATTCAGCCCAACCACAAAACCTAGGCCCAATTCCAGCACAAGGCAAGGGCGGCCACCCAAATCTGGCCGAGACACAAGGGCGACCGCCCAAGAATTTTGGGCAAACGCACGGGCGTGCAAGGCCAAAGGCACGGCCGTGCAAATCAGAAAAAATCCTCCAGCAGCTTAAAACCCATACATCAGATGAAACCTTCACCAAATCCAACTGAAGCCACACCATTGTTGAACATTAGAAGTTTCCAAACAACAAACACCAAGAAACCAACCCCATGTCAACGGCGAGAGGAAAAAATTGCATCCATGAGCGGATATTAAAATACCCAAAATTAAAACCAACGTAATTAAAATACGAAACGAATCTTATCCAGACCAACCCAAGGCCGTAAGGCCGAGCTTGGCCCCAAAATTGCACCTCCATCCAGCCATGCAATGCCCATTCAAAGATGAAAAATGTCGCATGACAGAACTCAGCACTTGCAGAAATAAAACAGTTATGCAGTACCAAAACCATTGCACAATCCTTTTTAAAACACCAGCAAGACTGAATTTCCAAAGCATTAAAACCCATAGAAATATCAATTAAATCTCCAAACATCAGCAATACAACGAGCATGTGTCGCACAACTGAGACCCTCTTCTGCAGAAATCCAAACATCAGCAATACTTGACGCAATGCCCAACATTGACAACAACAATCACCAAACAACCAACCACACCAAATATTTAGCTCCATATCAATGTCTCTCCACATAAGTACCCATATCATCAAATCTCAAGGCATTTATCACCTCCCCCGGCAAAACAAAAGCCGTTTCAAACCTCCTATGTTGACGATGAACATGAGCCTCAGCTGCTAACCGATCTGCAACTCCATTATACTCCCGTAAAACATGACGAACACCAAAATCTCCCAACAATCGGCTACATTCCCTTAGTTCATAAGAGTATTGCCAACGAGCATCCACCGGAAGCCCGTTATTCATTAGTCTCCACCAGAAACTGCTAACTTTAGTGGGGATATGCTTATGCCAAATCTTTGCGCCCCAATCCACAAGTGGATTGTGAACCCTATGATGCTCCCACCAAGCAGTCGTTTCAAAATTCCCAAACCGAGTCAAAGTACAAATAACCCGATCCCTCACAGTAGCATCAATAGACACCCTCCGAATGTTATTGTGTAAATGAACGGGAATATGGGGAAGCAACTCATCTAGCACCATCAGACCCTCCCAGACTAACAAACCAGGATAGACAGGCCTAGGGCCACCTATCCTCTCACCACACCAATTGTCCACCCAAAAACTGATATCACCCTTACCAACCACCCACCTACTGCACTCCTCAATCTGATTTAAGAAAGCAGCTGCCGCTTTCCAAGCATGAGAACTAGACTCTGAAGCGTGCAAACCATATTTCTCACGGATGAACGTCGCCCATAAAGATGACCCATGTAAAGCCACCCAAGCCAACTTGGCCAACATCATATTATTAACCTCTGTTAAAGATCTTAACCCCAAACCACCTTCCTGTATAGGTTTACAAACTTCCTTCCAAGCGACCCATTGCGGACGCCTTTCACCCCCATTACTCCACAGAAACTGAGCCATAATTCCTTCAATTTTTTTAATCACTCCTTTGGGGACCTTTAAAACACCCATTGAATAAATGGGAATACTACTCAACACAGATTTGATCAAAATAAGCTTACCTCCAAACGACAGCAGCCGAGATTTCCATCCAGTAACCCTCTTCATAATCTTTGCCTCCAAATCTGAAAAATGAACTCTCTGTATTCTGCCTTTGAACAGTGGAATACCTAAATACTTCAATGGGAATTGCTGATGCGTACACCCGGACCACCTCCGAATGTTCTCAATTTCAAAATTTCTCATCTTCTTCCCCACATAAAAACCGCTTTTCTCAAGATTTATAAGCTGCCCAGAAGCCCGCTCATATCTATTCAACACACCCCGGAGACCTTCTATAGATCTCCTCCGCCCATTACAAAATATCAACATATCATCAGCATATAATAGGTGGGAAATCGGGACCCCACCTCTCCCATGCTCATAAGGCTGAAAAGTGTTTTCCCGAAGCGCTCTGTGCATGGCTCGCGACAACACCTCTTGCGCAATGATAAACAACAACGGAGACAAAGGATCACCCTGTTTCACACCTCTCGAAGAAGCAAAGAAACCATGAGCTACTCCTCCCAACCTGATTGAATACCAATTACCCTGCACTAAACGCCACACCAAATCTCTACATCTGCTATTAAACCCAAACGCAGCCATAGCACGAAATAGAAAATCCCACTCAAGCCGGTCATAGGCTTTAGACATATCTAACTTGAATAGAACATTGCCTCCCACCACTTTCTGATCCACCCTATGCACAAGCTCATGAGCCAACGCAATATTCTCCTGAATACCTCTTCCCTTGATAAAGCTCGTTTGCTCCGGAGATATCACCTTATGAATTACTGAAGCCATCCGAATAGTAAGAATTTTAGAAATAACCTTGTTCAAGAAAGTCGATAAACTAATGGGTCTCAAATCCTTAAAACCCGATGGCTTATCCACCTTAGGCAAAAGAATTAGGACATTAGAGGATAAACCCCTAGGCAATGCCACCCCATTATAAAAAGCCTGAACCGCTGCCACAACATCCGCCTTTATAATAGACCAACAACCCCGGAAAAACTGACCCGTGAAGCCATCCACCCCTGGAGCACTATCGGCATTCAAAGATTTAATAGACTCCCAAACCTCATCTTCACTCGGAATAGCTGTCAGAAAATTATTGTCTGCCTCTGTAATATCTTCCCCAATGCCCTCAAAAAGACTATCCTCAATCACATGCGGAGAAGATCTAAACATTTCCTCAAAATAAGCCGCACCCAGATTGCCCAAAACAGTCTCATTGGTGCACCAAGATCCATCCGCCAACTGAAGTTTCAAAGCATTCATTCTACGCCTTTCCTTAATACTCGCATGAAAGAAAGCAGAATTTCTATCCCCATCTTGCACCCATAACTGCCTAGATTGCTGCTGTTTCATCTCATTTTCCCACCTCAAAACCTGAGCTAAATCAGCCTTCTTCTGTTTCAGCAATAAACCAATACTATCATCCCAACCCTGCTGCAGTTGTACGTCCAAACCCAAAATCTCATCCTGCAACTTATTGATCTTCCTGAATATATTACCAAAAACCTCCCAGTTCCACCGACGGAGAGCTTTGCGCAGGGCATGTAATTTCTTATGAAGCCGTTCAAGAGCATTCCCCCCATACCACTTATTCCA
This sequence comes from Adenophora triphylla var. japonica, assembly GCA_022495995.1. NCBI lineage: Eukaryota > Viridiplantae > Streptophyta > Magnoliopsida > Asterales > Campanulaceae > Adenophora > Adenophora triphylla. The sequence goes on along the minus strand of JAFEMH010005833.1, from coordinate 18,848 downwards.
AATCTCAACAACCAGACGTTTGCAATCCACATGATCAAGCCACATACGCTGAAATTTAAAAACATGAACCGGCTTTGAAATTGACAAAAAGTTTACCTTTAACGGAGAGTGGTCCGACTTATCCCGAGGAAGGTGAGTAACAGTCACATTACCATGTTTCGAGAAGAAAGCTCCATTAACAAAAACTCTATCCAATCGCTCCCAAATCCGCCTAGTCCCATCATGGCCATTACACCAAGTGTAAATGCTTCCCTCAAAATCAATCTCGGAAAGACCAGCAGCAACAGAACAGCGATTAAAATCATCCATACCCGCAAAATCCCAACCATTACCACCCAGCTTTTCTGATGGCTGAGCAATAATATTGAAATCACCACCCACTAACAATGGCTCATCATACTGAACTGAAAGCTGCGTCAAATCTGCCCACAAAGGATGCCTATCTACCCTATCACAACTGGCATAAACAAAAGAAAATAACCTGCAAGCTTCACCAGCAGTCGTAACCCGCACAGTAATCTGTTGATTAGAACAAGACACTAAACTCATATCAAAACCTGAACTCCACATAATCCAAATATGAGTATTAACCGGATTTCCATGCATATAATTCCCAAAACCCAATTGCCTCGCAATTTTAGCAAGTCTATCCCCCATGATTTTGGGTTCTAGAATTGCTAAGCACCACGGCTTATGCTGAGAAACCAAAAGCTTTAATGCATCCATTTTGGCTATATTTCCAACCCCCCTCGCATTCCATATTATAACCATCATTGGGAACTAGAAAAGGAAGAAGTCACCCCCTTAAGCTTGCTCCGGGTCACCCGTGGAGAAACCTTTCGCTGCCCATTTTTATTACCCTCGTTGCGGGAAATCTCTTCCCCTGAAAAAGTCAAATCTTGAGAATTCTCCTCCTCATCAGACGAGTGATCCACCTCATTCCCCAGTAACGGAGCACTATCTCCCGAAGGAGCACCATCAGCTGTGTTCTTCCCACATGTTAGATCCTCAAATTCCCCCATTTTATCCACCTTGTCAACAATATCATCCTCCAAAGGATCAGACGAAAGGTCGACCCTCCCATATAGCAATGGCCAAAATCCTCCTCTGGCTCCTTCATTTGCTCACCACTAACAATATCCTTTTCCAACGAACTAATTGGGTCCTCGCCTCTCTGTTCATCCTCTTTACCCACACTAGCACTCAAAGAAGCTTCAGTATTTAACGCGCAAACTTCCCCTACCTTTCCTTCATCATCAATATCCACTAAAACTGCAAAAGCATTAGATGTCTTTACCTTGTCTTGCTTAGCAGATGGAACATCCCCTTTAACCTTCTTCCCATTAGCACCCCCATTCGAAGTACCCGCAACCTCAGAATTTTTCATGATCTCTACCTGACCATATTTTAGCTGAGACTTATAATCCTTCTGACCATCCTTACTATTAACCCCTTTATCTTCCTCTGTAACCCCTTGGTGAACCACCTGTTTTCCCTTCCCTACTTTGACTTGCCACTCTTTATTATTAAACTTTGGATCTTCCTTTGACCCACCATTTACTTTCGGACCCTTCTCCACAAACCTAACTTTAGGTTTCATCTTTCCCTTCCGACAATTGCCCTTAGTATGCCCCAACAATCCACAGCCCTCACAAAAAGCAACATTTCCTTCAAACTCCAGATCTTGAATAAACCCATTCTCCTTTGACGACCCCAAAAACACATGCTTGGGCAACGGCTGGGAAACATCAACTTCAACGCATATTCTAGCAAAACCATGATGCGTAAAACCAACCGTTCTATCATCCGACCTAAGAAATCTCCCAGACATATTCCCAATATTTTTTAGATAGGCATACCAATGTAAAGGAAGATTAGAAAGACGTACCCATGTTGCGACACACGGATTATCAACGGTAAAGTCAAAATCCGGAGTCCATCTGAAGCTACGGTAATTGCTATTCGCAATTACATTAGAATCCTTAGATAAAGCCCTTGTGAAGTCCGCCTCGTTTGTGAGATAAACTAGAACATGCCTCGAATCAAGTAGTCCAATGTTAAATTTCTCCTTCAACCCCCATCCTTGATTAATATGATCATAAATAACCTTCAATTGAGGCCGCCCCGCAGAAAATTTCAATATCATTGTATGCCTCAATCTATCTGCAGCTGCTTGAATCTCCCTTTCCGACAATATTAAAGCGTGAGTTCCATCGACCTTCATACTAGGTCTATGGGGAGCTTCCAGACCTTCAAAAGGATTCAAAAAGCTTCCTTCAACCCCCCTATCTCCCTTTACAGCAGCTGAATAAGACATAGGAGCCCTAGGGTTGTCAACCCTATCCCCATGCACATGCAGATTTTTCGAAACATTACCAATCGGCTCCCTTTTACCTTCATCATCATGTAAAACCTCTTCCAGTAAAGACCCCACACCATGGGTATTGACCCCATGATCAGCCACCACCCTAGAATCTCCCCCAAGATCAATCGTCTGATGAGCATCCAAAGCAGCAGAAATATGCCCCAAAAGCTGATGTTTTTGTTGCAAAAAATCCCCCTTCTCCTTCCCCAAACCTGGCGGAATACCCCCAGGATGGACCACCGCCGACCTGGCCATCAACGGCCACAAAACGGCCAAAAATTGACCGGAAAACCTCCCTCAAAAATTGCCTGTATCGCCCTCTTTTTCTCTCTCTCTAGCGCCTCCCTAAAAATTTAACTCCCAACAAAGGGGAGGGGTTTTTTTTGCCCACTATTAAATTAATATACCTAGTTTCATTCTGCCAGGGTTCGAACACGAGACCTCCCGGAGGAAGTCGTAGGCTCTTACTAACTGAACTGATGCTCCTTGGTAGGGTTTAGGGTTTAGAGTATAGGGTTTAGGGTTTAGGGTTTAGGGGTTAGGGTTTAGGGTTTAGGGTATAGGGTTTAGGGGTTAGGGTTTAGGGTTTAGGGGTTAGGATTTAGGGTTTAGGGGTTAGGGTTTAGGGTATAGGGTTTAGGATATAGGGTTTAGGGGTTAGGGTTCAAGGTATAGGGTTTGGGGTTTAAACCCTAAATCCTATACCCTATACCCTAAACCCTAAACCCTAACCCCTAACCCCTAAACCATAAAACAAATGTCAATTGAGTTAGATAATGGTGCAGGGGAGATTCTCACTGATGAACAAATGCATGAGGAAGAAAGGAGAAGAAAATCAGGAAAAGGAAATAAAGGAAGTAATAGTTTGGTAGGGAAGACAGTTCATGATAATGTAATTACTGTGGATGTGTTAGATGTTAATGATAGTGAGCTGGATGATTTGCAAAAAAGGAAAGGGACTGCAACTGAGAACATTAAATCTGGGAAGGTTGAACAGAGAAAGGGATGTAGTGAAGAAAAAACAAAGAAAGTTGATGAATATGTGGATAATGTTACTGAGGAAATCAATGAGATAAGTAGTGAAAGTCCAACTGGCAGTGAAGACAAGGCAAATAAAACTGATGCTATTGTTGATACTATTACTGATGAAAATAAGACAGACAGTGAAGCAAAGAAAGTTAATGAAGGTAATGAAAATCAGTTTTTGAAGCCAACCACTGAAGAACAACATCGAATCCTAAATAAAAAAGATTCAATAGGCCTTAGTGAAGAAGAAATAAGGTATAACAGCATAGTGGAAGCTGAGAACAGGTTGGGAAAACAGAAAATAAAAGAGAGTGAATGCTTAGGGCCATGCAATTTGAACAAGGAAAGCTCTTGTCACTCGAGTAATGACTTTGGCAGTCCAACAGAGGAAAAAGAAGAGAAAGAAAACAACAATGATGACTCATTAAGTGGTAGTGATGAGGAATATCAACTACCTGTTACTAGACATGCCTTAAAAGAATTGAATAAGAGAGATAAGAAGATGGAAAGAAGTGTTAACTCCAAAGCAAAAAGGGGAAGACCACGAGGTATGAACAAATAAATGTCAATGGCTTCTTTTCTTGCTGGTTTTAGTTGTTGGCAGTTTATGGATTCATAATTGGTCTTTGCTGAGGCTTCTTATTTGTTGTCAATGGATTTCTGGTGGAAGCTGATTGGTTGTGTTGATGTTTGGATAAAGCAGTTTATGGCAGCTTTTTTGAAGAATTTTTCAATTCAGATAAAGATAGAGAGAAGTGTTTCAATGGCTATAAAGTCTCAGGTTGCAATATTCAATCTGTTGTTTAAAGGTTGGCATCATCATCAAAAGTCAGGTATGTACCTGTTGTTTGTAGTTAGTATTGATAATTGGTTTATGGCTGCTAGTAGATCTTCATGGGAGATTGGTAATGGAGATATCAGAGTTAATGATTTAAATAGGGATAATAGTTGGTCTGATGATAGAGTGATGGGGGTTGATGTTTTAGTTATGTTTCAATCAGTTTTGAAGGAAGATCATCATATTTCAAAGTGGTTGTTGGGTACCTCAGAAACTCAGCAAGTTGCAGTTTTTAAGTTTATGGATAAATTGCTCTGTTTGCTTCAGTTTGTTGATGGGTAAGCAGTTGATCACTTGGTGGCTGATTCCATGAAATTTTGGAAAGTGTATAGGCTGGTGTTGCTTGGTTCAGCTGATTGGTTTCAGTTTATTGGCCTCAGTTTAATGTTGGTTTGGCTGAGGTTACAGCTGGATGGTAGCAGTTTAAGTTGGGGGAAAATTGTTTTGAATGTGGTTTTAGAGCCAGATTGTTTGGCTCTAAAACCACATTCATTTCCCAGCAAGCTGCTACCCATCCAGCTGCTGGCCTCCAGCCCAGAGCCAAAGCATTGGGCCAACAAACTGGGAAACCAATCGGCTGGGCCCAGGGCTCATGGGTGGCTCAGCACCCTCGAAGAAACTGCAACTGCTGGTACCAACCTTGAAATATGATGATCTTCCTTGTGACGAAGCTGTAACTAAAACATCGACCCCGTCTATTATCCTGTTTAAATCATTAACTGATATCTCCATTACCAATCTCCCATGTCTACCCAAACCATAAATGATTATCAATGCTAGCACAGAAGCGGCAGTGCACGACGTGATGCCGAAACACGACACAGCACAAAGCTGCCTACTCTCTATCTTTATACGAGATGAAAAATTCTTCAAGAAACTGCCATACGCTATCAAGTAATGACACAACTTAATCGGCTTCCACCGAGAAATCCGGTGACAACTGCATAAGCCTCGGCAAAGACCAGTAAGCGCAGCCCAATAAAACGACCATTGACATTTGACTGTTCATACCTCGTGGTCTTCCTTTTTGCTTTGGAGTTAACGCTTCTTTCCATCTTCTTATCTCTCTTATTCAATTCTTTTAAGGCATGTCTAGTAGCAGGTAATTGATATTCCTCATCATCGAGGGCTCTCACGTTCCCAGGCTGCCAAAATCATTACTCGAGTGACAAACTCGCTATTCAAATTGCATGGCCTGGCGATTCCTCGCCTCTTTTTCATTTTCTGTTTTCCTGACTTTGTTTTCGACTCCGCTGTTGTTATACTGCCAGCTTTCTTCTTCACTAAGAGCCTATTGGCAAATTCGATGTTGTTCTTACGTGGTTAACTTCAAAAGCGATTTTCATTACCTTCATTAACTGCTGTATTTTCATCGTGGTGCATCCTTGATAGCATCGGTTTTATTTGCCTTGTCTTCACTTTGCCGATTAGACTTTCGCTACTTATCTCGTTGATTTCCTCGGTAACATTATCCACATATTCATCAACTTTCTTTGTTTTTCTTCACTACATCCCTTTTCTGTTCAGCCTTCCCAGTGTAATGTTCTCGGTTGCGATCCCACTGCAAATCATCCGGCTATTTATCATTGGCATCTAACACATCCACGTGAGCCACATTATCATGAGCTGCAAGCAACCCCGCTTCAGCCTGCTGCCTTCTCCTTTCTTCCTCATGCATTTATTCATCGATGAGAATCTTACTGGCCGACATCCAACTCGATTGACATTTGTTATGGTTTAGGGTTAGGGATTAGGGACTGGGGTTTAGGGTATAGGGTAATAGGATTTAGGAGTTGACAAACCCTGCCTTGAACCGCAGCCCTAAACCCTATATCCTAAACCCTAGCCTAAACCTGAAACCTGAAACCAAACCTGCTACAGAAGCCACCTTGCCACAAAACCTAAACCCTAACCACAAACCCTAAACCTAAACCTATATAAACCACAAACCCTACAGAGCATCGGTGTCAGTTAGTAAGAAACTGCGACTCGAGGAGATGCCGTGTTGGCGAGCAAACAGGTATATTGAGCAATGAGTGGGCAAAACCCTCCCTTTGTTGGGAGTTATCGCCACAGGGCTAGAAAGAAGCGAGGAGGCGATGTGCAGTGTGATGTTCCGCGAGGGTTTGAGGAAGGAAGAAGAAGAGAGGATTTGCAACAAAGGCTATGTGAATATTCTTTGCTTTTTGGATAACAATCGAGCGATTGATCTTGAAATTACAAGTGTGAAACGTCATAGTCCAGCCCATGGTGTGGGGTAACTCTTGCGTGATGATGAAGGTAAAGGAAGGCGATTGGTAATGTTCGAAAAATGCGTAGTGGAGTTGACAACCCTAGGAGCTCCTATGTCTTGACAAAGCTGGCGTAAGAGATAGGGTTGAAGGAAGCTTTTTAGTCCTTTTGAAAGGTAAAACTTCCATGTATGAGTCGATGGTTTCAGCTTAGCAGTGCTAGATTGAGGCATGCAATGATATTGAGAAAATTTTACGCGAGCATTGAGGTTATTTTATGATGTGTGTGGGAGTGGGGCGAAGGAGAAAATTTAACGTTGGACTACGTTCAGGCATGTTCTAGTTTATCTCCGCAACAGGCCGGTGCCAATATCTGGGATTCTAATGTAATTGCGAATAGCAGCCAAACAGCTTCGAGATGAACTCGGTGCTTTCCGTGTGTCCCTGGCTATGGAAGTACGTCTTTCTGTCTTCCTTTACATTGGTATGCCTATCTAGGAGCCACCAACACGGGAGGCTCTTGGAGAGTCGGATAATAGAAGCGATTTGGTTTACGCATCATGGTTTTGCTAAATATGCGTTAGTGACTGCCGTTAACAAGCATGTGTTTTTAGAATAGGTAAGGGAAAGGTTTATTCAGATACGGAGTTTGAAGGAAATGTTGCTGATGCGAATTATCGGAAAGATGAGCCTAAGTTGTGGAGAAGAGATCAGTAAATGGTGGGTCAAAAGAGATCAAGCAAAGGAGTGACGGAAATCAAAGCCAGGAAGGAAAGCAGTGTCCTGAAGATAAAGGGTTGTGTAGGATGGTGGAAGAGATTATGGGTCTCGGCTAAATGGTGGTAGAAGATCATGTGAAAAGTCGGGTTGCGAGGTACCAGTGGAGGCCTTGTAAGGAAAGAAGGGCAAAGAGATGTTCCAGCTCTGCTAAGCAGGCTGGAAGCAAGACATCTAATGCTTTGCGGTGTGGTTGTGATGAAGGAAAGCGCGCGTTATCCGAAGCTTCTTTGAAGTGCTAGTGTGGGTAAGAAGAATGAACGAAGCGAAGAGACCGTTGAAGAGTGTGTTAGTGGTGAGCAAATGAAGGAGCGAAGGATTTTGGCCGTTGGTCGGCACCTTCATCCCCAGTAGAGGATGATGGCAAGGTGAATAAATGGGGAGACGAGATCTAACATGTGGAAAGAGTACCAGTGTGCTCCTTCGAGGAGATGAGTAGCAAGATTTGGGTGGATCACTGGGTACGATGAGAGGATAATTCTCGAAGATTTGTTTCGAACGGCAGTAAATTTCTCAGAGGTGACCGAGCAAGCAAGAGAGTGACTTCTTCCTTTCTAGTTCCCAATGACATAAGGAATGCGGTAGAAATATAGCCAAATGGATACGTCGGTTTCTGCGGCCGTGTGGTGCTCAACGTTCACAGGGCCCCACAGGCTCTTCAAGTGCGGGCAGTGATTTTTAGGCCATAGCTGCATGATCAGTTATCATATTTGGACCCATGTGAGTTCGAGAATTTTGATATGATTTAGTGTCTTGTTTAATCAGCAGTTGCTGCGGGTGGCTGGCTGATAACTGCGAGTTATTTTCTTTGTTGCCGGTTGTGACCAAGTGCTATGGGAGTAATGCGAAACACTCAGTCAAATATAATCAAACTGCATTAGTGGAGTGGTATTTCAATATTGTGCTCGTATCGAAAGCCCCCAAATGAATAATGGTGGGATGCGGGTATGTGATTTCATTTTGTTATTATTCTTGAGTCTTTCGAGATTATTTTGAGGAAGCATTTACACAGTGTAATGGCATGATGGTCTAAGCGATTTAAGGCGTTGAATATTTTTGTTGTAGGCTTTCTTCTGAGCATGTGTGGCTTTGTTACTCACCTTCCTGAGATAGTGAGACATTCTCAGTTAAATGAACTTTGTCGAACTGCTTAGGTTCATGTTTTAAATTCGGCGACCTGTGGCTTGTCATGTGGTGCTTGTCCACGGTGACCGAGATTTGGAGGCAACATGGGAAATGCTGCTGAGCATCTTCATAAATGCCTGCCTTGGCTCTCCGTCGGGGCTGTGTATATTCGGAAGATCAATAAGTGCCGAGGATGAATTTTTGAACAGGCTGAGGTGGATGACTATGGTGGTTTTGTGGCACGGCTGAAAAGTGTTTGCTCGAGGTGCAGTGAAGTGAGATGGCAGCGGCAATCTAAGCGTTATGTGAAGTGAGGATAGAAAGTGCACTTCATGCGTAGAAAGAGAGCAGAATGCTTTGAAAACTCGGGTGTGAGATGGATCTTGAGTGAGGCATTTTAACGGCTGTGCGGCACTTATTTTGAGTGACAGATGGCTCTCCGCATGTGACCGAGGAGCTGAGTGTTTGAGGCATTGAAAGCGTACGAAGCGGGGCTGTGTTTACCGACGTGTGTCAGTGGTGGGTTTGGGAAGTCTGGTAAATCTTTGAATGCCGATAGTGCTGTGGATGACCATTTTCAGTGATCTATTACAAGGCGGATGTTAGCGACGGTTGTATTGAGCTGGGGGTATTACCTGGGAATTTATCCTCTGTGTCTGCAATTCTTACAAGGTGGATTGGAAGCCATCGAGGCAGGGCCCCGAGAGACATTAATTTATCGACTTTTCTTGAACAGGTTATTTCTAAATTCTTACTGATCGGATGGCCCGGTAAGGTGATATCTCGAGCAAGGAAGGCTGACCGAAGAGAATGTGCGTTGCTCGGCTTATTGCATAAGTGAGATGAAAAGTGGTGAAGAAGTGTGTTCTATTCCAAGTTATGAGAAGCCTATGACGGCTTGGTGAGTTTTCTGTGCATGTGCGTTGGAAATTTAACTGCGAAGATGTGAGCAATGGCATTTAGTGCGAGGTAGTGTGTTGGCTCGGGGTTGGAAATGGTTTCTTTAGGAGGTGTGCGAGTAATCCTGTCTCCGTTGTTGTTATCATTGCGCGAAGGTATGTGGCTCTGTGAAGCGCGAGGCTTATGGCATGGGAGTGGGGTCCCATTCCACTATGCATGATGTTGATATTTTGTAATGGGCGGGATCTATAGAAGGTGCCACAGGTGTGAGCGGGCAGCACCATAAATCTTGAGCTTGTTTCTGGTGGTGAGAGTGAGCGACCGGGTGGTGTGCGCATCGGCAATTCCCATTGAGTGTTAGGTTCAGCTATTCAAGAATACGAGAGTTCATTTTCGGATTTGGAGAGCAAGGTGCTCAGAAGGGGGACTCTTTGGATGGAAATCTCGTAGCTATGTTTGATCAGATACGAGTGGGCCCAGTGTATTCCCATTTGTTAATGGGTGTTTTAAGGTCCCAGAAAAGTGATTAAAAGTGAGAGTATGGCTCAATTACAGGTATGAGTGGCATCATAATAGTAACTGGAAAAGAGTTTGTATTTATACGAAGGTAATTTGGGTTGGAATCTTTAACGAAGGTTAATATTGATGTTGGCAGCAGGCTGGCTGCATGGAGTGCATCTTCCCATGGGCGGCCGCCGTGGCTGATGCAGTTGCTCATGCTTGGGCGGCATTTAACTGAATCGAGCCCAGTGCGTGGGTGAGTGTTAGAGTGATGCTCGATTTTGAGTGGACAGTGTGATGTGGTAGGCTTCCCGTATTCAGTTCATTTATGTTGTCAGTGTATTGATGCTGCTGTGAGATAGTTATTGCTGACTTTCGATTTTAGTACATTAGCTTATTGCTGGTGGGGCATCATGGGGTTCTGTCCGCTGCCTGCGTGGCATGGCCTCATCACCAAAGTTAGCGGGTTTACGAAGGAGAGATGGCGGGCGGAGCTTGGGAGGTGCTGGATTATACCTTGAACTAAGGGTGTAGCATTCAAGCTACGGAAGTATAATGAATTTGCCGAGGCTCATTGGCCCAGGCATGGAAGGTTTTGGGTGAGAATTTGATGATATGGTACTTATGGAGCTATATTGGTGTGTCAGTGGGCGTGCGTCAAGTGGCGATGTTAGTTTGCGAAGGAGTCTCGGTGTGCGGCACATACTGCAGTGCCATTGTGTTTGGGATTTAGTGATATTTCCTATAGTTTTAATAAGCCCGATGCTGTGCGAGCTGTTTAAAAGGATTGTGCGTGATCTTACACTGAGTCTTGAGGAACCACAGTCATGCGGCTATTTATCTTTGGGGCATGCATGAAGGTACAGCTTCGACGCTGCTTGCAGGTGAAGTACCGTTGTATTTAATTTGCGTTGGTTTTAATTTTAGGTATTTTAATATCCGCTCATGGATGCAATTTCCTCTGATTGACATGGTGGGGCATAATTTGGCTTCTAATGTTCAACAATGTGGCTTCGGTGGTGTGAGAAGGTTTCGTCCCGATGTATGGGCTGGCCCCAGGCAGCTCCCGATTTGCGGCCGTGCCTTTGGCCTTACCGCGCCGTCGTTGCAAAATGCGGGCGTGCGCCATGTGCCGGCCGGCCTGGCACCTATTTACCTGTGGCTGGAGGCTTAGGTTTTTGTGGTTGGGGCTGAATTGGTATTTTGGTTTTGTGCAGGCTGGGATTTTATTTTTGGAGATAGAGGTGAGTTATATTCCCACTCATGAACTGTATTATTTTTAATTTCCATTAATGAAAATTTCAGCCAATAAATCTTTGGCTTTAAAAAAAAAAGAGCAAACCTAAACCTAAATCTAAACCATGCCACAACCTAACCACTAAACCACTATGCCACACAAACACAAACCCATGCCACATGCCACTGAAAGTACTAACAAAGAGTACTATAATAATTCTTGTTAGGGAAGCAAATGGCGTGGCGGATAGATTGGGCTGCGGTTGCGCATTTACATCATCAAAAGAAGAGGTTTGTGTTGCTATAAATATGCGGGTGAGTCTTTACGAAGCATTAAGGTATGATGTTTTGGGCATATATGGAGAGAGATATTGATTTGGGGTGGATGATGGGCTTTGTTTTGTGGTTTGGAAACTTCGTGTTCAGCAATGGTGTAATTTTGGTGAAGGTTTCATCGATGTTTGGTTTTTTAGCTGTTGGAGGAATTTTGCGTGTGCGCGGCCAGTGCCTTTGGCCTTACTGCATCCAGTGCCCGTTTGCCAATTCTTGGGGGCGTTCGCCACAGTGTGTGGAACTTGGGTGCCGCCCTTGCTTTGTCTTTGGAAGTAGGCTTGGCCGTGTGTTGTTAAGGGTGGGTGGGGATTTTTGGTTTTGGCTCTGGGCTAAGATTTTAGTATTATGGAGATAGAGGTTGGGTTATATTAACCCGCTCATGTTTTGTATTCTTTTAATTTCCATTAATAAATTTTCAGTGCTAGTCGGGTTTTTCAAAAAAAAAAAAAAAAAAAACCCTAACCCTAAACCCCCTAAACCACATACCATATACTAAACCACTAAACCTACAACCCAAACCTATGCACATACCATGCCACACAAACCACAAGCCACATACCTATGCCTAACCCTAAACCCTAACCCCTAAACCTAAACCTAAACCCTATACCTATTCAACCTATATTTATTGACTAGAAAACAATATTTTAGCCTTTGTTAATCGGTGGTTTTTTTAGAAAAAATTATAGAAAAAAACTAAACGAATGAAAGTATATAGAAGAAAAGTCAAAAGAGGGAATGGGACTACCCTATATTTATTTTTATTTTTAAAAAAAAAGTTTATTGACTAGAAAACAATATTTTAGCCTACGTTTAATTAGTGGTTTTTTTTTAGAAAAGAAGTTATAGAAAAAAGATAGAAAAAAATAAACAAATGAAAGTATATAGAAGAAAAGTCAAAAGAGGGACGGACTACCCTATATTTATTTTTGTTTTTTAAAAAAATTTTTATTGACTAGAAAAAATATTTTAGCCTTTGTTAATTAGTTGTTTTTTTTTTAGAAAAAGTTATAGAAAAAAGATAGAAAAAAACTAAACAAATGAAAGTATATAGAAGAAAAGTCAAAAGAGGGACCAGGACTACCCTATATTTATTTTTTATTTTTTAAAAAAATTTTTTATTGACTAGAAAATAATATTTTAGCCTTTGTTAATCAGTCGTTTTTTTTTAGAAAAAGTTATAGAAAAAAGATAGAAAAAGCTAAACAAATAAAAGTATATAGAAGAAAAGTCAAAAGAGGGACGGACTACCCTATATTTATTTTTTATTTTTTAAAAAAATTTATTGACTAGAAAACAATATTTTAGCCTTTATTAATCAGTTGTTTTTTTTTTTTTTTTAGAAAAAGTTATAGAAAAAAGATAGAAAAAAACTAAACAAATGAAAGTATATAGAAGAAAAGTCAAAAGAGGGACGGACTGCCCTATATTTATTTTTTATTTTTTTAAATTTTTATTGACTAGAAAACAATATTTTAGCCTTTGTTAATCGGTGGTTTTTTTAGAAAAAGTTATAGAAAAAAGATAGAAAAAAACTAAACAAATGAAAGTATATATGAAAAGTCAAAAGAGGGACGGACTACCCTATATTTATTTTTTATTTTTTTAAAATTTTTTTATTGACAATAAAACAATATTTTGGCCTTTGTTAATCGAGTAGTTTTTTTAGAAAAAGTTATAGAAAAAAGATAGAAAAAAACCCAAGCAAATCTATATTATAAATCACACCATTGTTTTGAGCATTGGTGTGAATAGTTCTATCCGTGGGAAATGACCATTTTGCCCTCACTATTCACTCCCTTTCCCATTTCGCCCTTAAAAAATAAATTATAAATTTTTTTTTTTTTTTTTTTTTTTTTTTTAAATCGGTGGCCTTGGACACGGGCGTATTTAAAAAACAAAATTTAAATTAAAAAAAAAAATTAAAAAAAAAAAAAAACAAAAAACGTGGCCTTGGACCCCGGGCTTGAAACTAGTGAAAGTATATAGAAGAAAAGTCAAAAGAGGGACGGACTACCCTATATTTATTTTTATTTTTTTAAATTTTTTTATTGACTAGAAAACAATATTTTAGCTTTTGTTAATCGGTGATTTTTTTTAGAAAAAGTTATAGAAAAAAGATAGAAAAAAACTAAACAAATGAAAGTATATAGAAGAAAAGTCAAAAGAGGGACGGACTACCCTATATTTATTTTTTATTTTTTAAAAAAAATTTATATTGACTAGAAAACAATATTTTAGTCTTTGTTAATGGGAGTGGTTTTTTTTAGAAAAAGTTATAGAAAAAAAAAGATAGATAAAAACTAAACAAATGAAAGTATATAGAAGAAAAGTCGAAAGAGGGACGGACTACCCTATATTTATTTTTTATTCTTTAAAAATTTTTATTGACTAGAAAACAATATTTTAGCCTTTGTTAATCGTAGATTTTTTTAGAAAAAGTTATAGAAAAAAGATAGAAAAAACCCAAACAAATGAAAGTATATATAGAAGAAAAGTCAAAAGAGGGACGGACTACACTATATTTATTTTTTATTTTTCAAAAATTTTTTATTGACTAGAAAATAATATTTTAGCCTTTGTTAATCGGTGGTTTTTTAGAAAAAGTTACTAGAAAAAGATAGAAAAAAACTAAACAAATGAAAGTATATAGAAGAAAAGTCAAAAGAGGGACGGACTACCCTATATTTTTTTATTATTTTTTTAAATATTTTTTATTGACTAGAAAATAATATTTTAGCCTTTGTTGGAGTGATTTTTTTTTTTTAGAAAAAGTTATAGAAAAAGATAGAAAAAAACTAAGCAAATGAAAGTATATAGAAGAAAAGTCAAAAGAGGGACGGAATACCCTATATTTATTTTTTATTTTTTTAAAAAAAAAATTATTGACTTGAAAACAATATTTTAGCCTTTGTTAGTGGTGGTTTTTTAAAAAAAAAGTTATAGAAAAAAGATAGAAAAAAACTAAACGAATGAAAGTATATAGAAGAAAAGTCAAAAGAGGAATGGACTACCATTTTTATATTTATTTTTATTTTTTTAAAGAAATTTTATTGACTAGAAAACAATATTTTAGCCTTTGTTAATTAGTGGTTTTTTTTATAATAAGTTATATAAAAAAAGATTGAAAAAAAATTAAACAAATGAAAGTATATAGAAGAAAAGTCAAAAGAGGGACGGACTACCCTATATTTATTTTTATTTTTTTTTAAATTCTTATTGACTAGAAAACAATATTTTAGCCTTTGTTAATTAGTGGTTTTTTTAAAAAAAAATTATATAAAAAAAGATAGAAAAAAACTAAACAAATGAAAGTATATAGAAGAAAAGTCAAATTTAGAGACGGATACTAAATGCGTCTCTAAATTTTAGAGGCAGAATGTTGAATGTTTTGTCACTAAATTAGAGACGGATTCAAAAATAGTCTCTAAATTAGAGAACGGGTTAAAATTTGTCTCTAAAATTTAGAGACGGATTACGAATACGTCTCTAATTTAGAAGACGGATTACGAATCTGTCTCTATTTTAGAGACGGATCTGAGCTTAGTCTCTGGAATTTAGAGACGGAATCTGAATTCGTCTCTAAATTAGAGACGGAATCTGATTTCGTCTCTAAATTAGAGACGGATTCCGTCTCTATATTAGAGACGGATTCATATTCCGTCTCTGGAATTAGAAGACGGAGTGCGAGATTCGTCTCCTAATTTAGAAGACGGAATACGGGTCGTCTACGATTTTGGTTACTGTCTACAATACGTCGCGAAATTGGCTACGGATTTCGTCGGAGTCTCTAAATTTTCCGTCTCTAAATCCGGTTTTCCTTGTAGTGACATCTGCCATTATTGCCTTGCTCCACGGGTCACGTTAGGCCCTTCTTTTACAAACTCAAGAGTGATAAAAAATCGGGTCACTTCGATCGGCCTCGGATGTGTGAGAAGATGTATACAGCATCCGAACTCGCGTCACAGTAATCTGAGGACCTCTGTGACCGAAAAGAAAGGCGTAAAGCAGTAGGTGACCAAACCAATTGCCACATGCGATATTCCCACTCTTCCCTCAAAAGTCTTGTCTCTGGCTCTTGGTATTTTGATAGTGGGTGCTCACAGGCACATGATTTGGAAACCAAGCGAGTCCTCATTGACTATGAAGTGTGGAGGGGAAAGTAAACTTTGGTGGAATTAACTCAAGGAAAAATTGTTGGGGAAAGGAACCCTTGATGTCAAGGGTCTCCCAGAATTACACAAATGTGTACCATGTGGAAGGCTTGAAAGCTTGACACATTAGAAAGCACCACGAGTCAGGCGTGTGATGATGACCTTTATGTGAAGTTTGATAAGCACTTGTGTGAAGTGTTTTGATAAGGATAATAAATGTGTGTTTCTTGGTCCTAGATCTGCGACAGTGGTATTACCAATTTGGTGACAATCTTTCTTGCACTGGCTCCAGAGCTAATGATGTCAATGCAATGTGGCTTAAAAATTAGGGCATACTAGGCTAGCAGAGACTCTAGAAGAACTTCAAAGGTTTGAAGCTATTAAAGACCTCCCTAAATTGAACTTCAAGAACCACGATGTACGTGGTTCATGTCAAAAGGGTAAGCAAACAAAAGCATCACGTAAAAAGGTCGAAAAATGCTCCACTTCTAGGTGTTTGGGGCTGATTCGCACTGATTTAATGGGACCTATTGAAGTAGAAAGCTTTGGAAGGAAAAGAGTATGCCTTTGTGTGTGTTGATGATTATTCTAGGTACACTTGAGTAATGTTCTTAAGAGAGAAATGCGAAACCATTGGTGAATTCGGAAATTGGTACAAAAGGGATAGGAAATCTTTATGGTCTTAAGGTATTTGTGAGAATTAGGAAATTCGACCATGACACTTGAATATGAGAACCAAATGTTTACTAATTTTTGCAATTCTAAGGGAATCACTCATGAATTTTACTTGCACCAATCACTCCACAGCCAAATGAAATTGCTTTGAAAGAAAGAATAGAACTTTGCAAGAAATGGCTAGGGTCATGTTAAGTTCTAAAAACTTGTCCGAGAAATTTTGGGCGAAGCTTTAAACACTTGCTTGTCACATTGGCAATAGAGTGTTTCTTAGGATTATTTAACCTTTGTCACTCCATATCAAATCCTTCTTGGAAAGAAACCAAGCATGAAGTATTTTAAGTGTGTTTGGATGTATTTGTTACATTCTCAATGATAGAGAATATCTATCCAAATTTGATTCAAAGAGTGACAAAGCAATTTTCATGGGCTATTCCACTAATAGTAGAGCTTACGAGTTTTTAATCTCAAAACTAAGACCATTATGGAATGCGCTAATGTTATATTTGATGACTTCACTTGATCTTAACCTCGAAATGCTGCTGAGGATGATGTTTCGGGTTACTTCTTGAATTTGGAAGATACATAAAGCAGTCTTGGAGAACCAACAGAATCTTTGCAGTCTTGAAAAATGTCTTGAACTTTGATAAGATTGCCAACCAAGGATGTGGACTACCACCGCATCCGCCTCCGAACCCACATCTGCGCCGCGTCGAAAACTCGAAATCCTGTAATTGAAGAGAGGTGCGGTTCGTTGATTACGATCGGGATGATGCTCCATGGAGTAATGTGGATGGGTGTGTGGATGGATCGAAAGGATATTCCTTCAAAAATCCAGAAAAACCACCCCACTTCACAAGTTGTGGAAGATGTGCATGCTTTCGATTGAGAACTAGGCAAAGAAAGGACAAAGTTGGACTACGAAAGATGGCTGGTTTGTGGAGTTGCTCATTAGCATACTCCCGAGGTAAGTTTTTGCTTTGTTTTGTTTTCAAGATTGAACCTAAGAATGTTCTTCGAGCATTGAAAGATCTTGTTGGATTCTTGCTTTGCAAGATGAGTTGATTCCAAATTTGAAAAGAATGAGGTTTGGACTCTTGTCACACAGACCACTCGCGTAGTAATGTCATAAGAACCAAATGGATTTTCAAGAACAAAGCTGATGAGCAAGGTGTAATCACATTAGAAATAAAGCTAGGTTAGTTGCTCAAGGTTACACTCAGGTTGAGGGAATTGATTTTGAGGAAGCGTTTGCTCCTGTTGCAAGGATTGAGTCCGTTAGGCTTACATTGGCCATTGCTTGTTACCTCAAGATTGCTCTTCATCAAATGGATGTTAAGAGTGCTTTTCTAAAATGGGATATTGAATGAGGAAGCCTATGTTGAACAACCTAAAGGCTTTGTGGACTCCAAGTATCCTAACCGTGTGTATAAGTTAAAAGAAAGCTATGTATGGGCTATGGCCCACGAGGGGCTTGGTATGGTAGGTTATTTGACCATTTTACTTCACCTAGGATTCAAGAGAGGTGAGGTTGACAAAACATTGTTTGTGAAGAAAAAAAAAGAGAGGAGATTCTTATAGCCTGAATCTATGTAGATGATATTGTGTTTGGGTGAGCTACGACCACACATGCTATTTGAGTTTATGGATAGCATGACTTTACATTTTGAGATGAGTATGGTAGGTGAGTTGAATTTTTTTCTTAGGCCTTACTGATTAAACAATTCAAAGATGTCATGTTCATCTCACCGAGTCTAAGTATGCCAAAAATCTTGTGAAAAAGTTTGAGCTTGAACACTCTTCACATCATGAACCCCGATGGGATCTTCCCAAAAGCTATGTCATGATTCATATGGTGAGAGTGTTAATCAAACCCTATACGGAAGCATGATAGGAAGTACTGCATTACCTTACACGTAGACTGACATTATGTATGAGTGTGTGTCTACGTGCTAGATACCAAAGCCAACCCAGAAGGTGTCCCATCTTAGAAGCCTTGAAAAGAATCATTATATATGTAAGTGGGAATTTGTAAACCTAGGGCGCATTACTCTAAAGAAACAAACACCAATTTGGTTAGGTACACGGTCCCGATTGGGCTGGAAATAGTGATGATAGAAAGAGTACCACAGGTGGATGTTTCTACCTAGGAAATAACCTTGTGTCTTGGTATAGTAGGAAGCGAAATTGTGTGTCCTTATCCTTCTTGGTGAGTATGTTGCCCATGGGAGTTGCTGCACACAACTGCTTTGGATGAATCAAATGTTGAAAGATTATAGATTAAATAGCAAAATTTTGACTGCTTTTTGTGATAACAAAAGTTCCTTGGACATATCTAAAAATCATGTCCAACATTCTAGAACAAAACACATTGATATTAGACATCATTTCATTAGAGATCTTGTAGAACCAGTTGTGTGTCTGGAATTTGTTGGGACTGAAAATCAATTGGCTGATATATTTACAAAGGCATTAGATTTGAAGAGATTTTCCTCCTTGAGGAAGTCTCTTGGCTTGTGTGATATCTGAGGTTGTGAGCACAAATGTGTCTCACATCCTCTAACACATCTGTTTATTAGATTAACTGAACAAAAATTAAAAATAAAAATCAAAAAAAATATCATGCATTAGCACGAAAATTTCTCAGTGTGGTCACTTACGAGTCTTCATCTTTGACATTATTTTTG